>CALNHX010007487.1:0-73546 GCA_940337035.1 Agriotes lineatus | reverse complement strand
TTAGCATACAGGACGTTCACTTTTTTAAAATTATCATTCATACAATCAATACCACAAATTTTAATCTTTAAAGGCCTTGTTTCTGATATTATGGGACTGAAATAATATTAGCACAATCAAAAGCTTGCATGTATGAAAATATTTTAATTCTATTACTTGATCACATGGGCTTTGCAGTCATTTAAGGCTGATATAGCTTCGTTTTTCTCCAAATCATCCATTAATGCAAAAACAACTACAGTCAGGTGTAATTTTAAAGATGACTGAAATATTGATTCTTCTACGCCCTCTATTGGTTCTCCACTCAATATTTCTTGCTACAATACAACAAGTCTATAAAGCAAACTTTTTTTACTACTACACAAAAATACTTTAAATTGTTCAAAGTTTCTTTGTACTTCTTCACTGTGCACAGGTATAGATATGAATTGGGCAGCCATTTGTCGCTCTCTTATTTCACTTAGAACTGAATGAAGACGATGTCTAGCATTGATTATGTCCGGTTCATTATTGCCCATGACTATGAGGTTACCAGCATTTCCATCTTTTGGCATCGTCACTTGTGTATTTGTTTCGGATTCCAAACTCTTTACATTAAAGCCTGGAAAACTGCTTAGACGTATGTAGTAAACGCTAAAAAATTTAAGTTAGTATCACTATTTACAGTTGGCTCACCTTGAAAGTAACTTACGATGGTAATCGAAATGCTGTTGCTAGTTTACCTTGGTCAATTGGATTAATAGCAAAATTGTGGCCATCGCTCGTATTGGAAATATCTGGATAATAAAAATTAAATTAAATCCATGTTTATTACAACTAATAACATTTAAAACTACAATTATCAACAGATTTAATGGAATTGAGTGTAAAAATTACATTTTACTTTAACTTTTCCTCTATGGAACACTTTAATAGTAATTTGTACGACTAGTTTTGAAGGTCATACTTTTTTTCATTCGCCCTCGTTAATGAAGCAAATGAGTGAAAAAAAAGGGACTTTTAAAACGTGTTGTACACGTAGTTTTTTTGCATAGTGATCTCTTTTAACTCGAAATTTAGTTGAAAAGGATTTCGGAATTTACAACTGTCAAAATGACATTTCAATTAAAATAGTTAAAAAAGTACTTTATCTACAACCACTACTAAAAGTAGGCCTTTTAACGCTAGCTTGTTTCACTAAAAGTGACGTTTTATAGTTTACCGTGGTTAAAGAAATCAGCTGTTTACTTTTAGCCCATGTGCTAAAAGTGAAGTGAGGTTATAAAACTACAATTTCGAACTGGAAGTGAAGTTGTAAAGTTAATCTAGTTGCTTCTTGCGTTACAGGTAGTGTTTTTGAAATAATTAAATCGTTATGTAATGAATACAGTCAGATGTGAAGTATTAATAATTACATTTCGTAACTGACCTTGACTACTGTCATTCGCAAACATTTGCCCGCGCGGCATGGCCTACTGTTTATTATGACATAAATTAGAAGTGTTGTAGATGCAAACCTTTGTTAAATCGATATTTATGGATTAATAACAGTAATGCGTGCTAAAAGTCGACTTTTAGCACTTGTTGCATAAATAGCTATTTTTTCACAATTTTGCGTTAAAAAAAGTGGTACTTTCGATGCGATTTTTCGTTAAAAAAAGACGACATTCATGATCACTATGCAAAAAAATTATTTGCACATAGATTAATAAAAAATTACAAAATACAAAGGTAATACAGTTCTTTTACTTATACACTACATGTTAGCTATTTATGAAACAAGCGCTAAAAGTGAATGTTTATGCACGAGACATGAAAATTAAAAAACGAAGCCGAAGGCTGAGTTTCATAACATGTTGAGTGCAATAACACTTTTAACACGAGTTTGCATACAATATTTTTTCTACTACTTTAAATTTACTGTTATTAATCCATAAATGTCGATTTAACAAAGGTTTGCATTTATTACAGTTATAATTTATGTCATAGTAAAGAGATGGCCTTGACGGTGCAGGTGACTGTTTCTGCAGCCGTAGCTCTCAAAGTTAGTTATCAAAAGTAATTATAATAGTACACATTTTACTTTATTCATTACATAATTCTTTAATTATTTAAAAAACAGTTTACCTCTAACGAAAGAAGTAACTAGAATAACTTTATAACCTCACTTCCAGTTTAAAATACGTAAATTCAAAACCAGCTATTGACTTTTAGCACGCTGATGTATAATACGTCAGTTTTAGTTCGACAAGCTATTGGTAAAAGGCCTGCTTTTAGTAATGGTCGTAGAAAAAATATTTTAAGTGATGTGAATTCTGCCATAAGCTGAATAAATAAATAAATACCATCTTGTGTGCAATTACTAGTATTGATATATGAGTGAGTTAATTTAAAAAAAAAAGGTTTTTGTATGAATATAGAATTACATTATTTCTTACGAAAATTATTAATAAGTCTTAGCAAGAAGGAAAAGTGCCTAAGGGCTGGGAACTTGGTATAGTAATGTCAATACATAAAAAAGGGTGATAATATGAAATGCACCATTATAAGACAATAACTGCTCCGTACAGTAGCAAAGGTCTGTGAGAGAATTGTAAGCAGGAGATTACAAGAACATACACACTATAAAACAAAATATTGAAAAATTACTAAAAGAATAGCTATTTGTGCAACAAATGCTAAAAGTGGACGTTTATGCACGAGACATGAAAATTATGAAACAAAGCCGAAGGCCGTTGTCACTTGGAGCCACGGAGAGGGTAAGAAAAACTTGAAGAATTCCCACAGATGTGCTGCTCATTGTCCGATAGGGCACAGGTGTAAATTCGGCGAGTTGAGCTTTCCGTCCCCACCAAAGTATCATGCCCCACTTAGATTTTTTAACTAAACAACATGGAAGGAGATTGAAGGTTTATAAAAGAACGATACCTGGCCAGTCTCGTTCTCTGTCCTAAGAGATATAAAACCCGTTCTTTTCAGAGCCTTAGCAGAGAGCTACTTTGGGCCCTGGGGCCCATCACTGCCAGTCCCGATACCTGTCCGTTAAAACCAGAACTGCACGTAGATGAATTTCATTTACAGACAAGCCGAGCGAGCACCAGGGAAATTGCTCCAACACTATCTCGACTTTAGTCTTATCATTCCTAGAATATGAAGAAGCCCGCGACCAACGAGTTGAAACCTGAATATTTAATTTTGGTCTATTTATAACAATTCAAGCTACAGGCAGGGGGAAAGCCCGTATCCGCCACCAGTGACCACCGCCCTTCTCCCGTCCAGACCGTCTATTATGCAGAGACTAGGGCTGCAACGAGTCTTTTTTTTTTTGACCGAGTACCGAGTACTCGTCTTAGAACATTGACCGAGTACCGAGTAGCAACATGTTTTACCTTCTCATACGTTTTGACCAGGAAGGCAGCCAAAAATACCTTACTGTTTCACCACTTACCAGTCAGTCTACTCTCTAGTGGACACTTCCCAAATGACAAAATGCTGAGATATTGTTCTGTGATTTCCCATGCTACTGCTACTACTGATGTCAGCAGGGTTTGCTACTTGAAAGCTTGTTAATTTTGATTCAAGCAAAAATTGATGGTAAAATAAAAATTAGTGACAGTGACAGTGCAGCCGGTGCTAAGGCATTGTCTGTGAAAGTAAAATCAAAAACAAAAAGTAAGAGAGACACTTGTATATTTGCATCATAATCTTCCTATTCTTAATTACAAGTATTGAATTTGATTATTGATGACCGATTACATATTATATCTTAGTAAATTAAGTTACGATAATTATTAGTAACATGGTTATGTCTATCTCACTTCATACTATGTCTATCTCACTTCATACCGTTTCTTTTTTATGTCAGCGCTCCCCAAATGTTTGCTCGTTCTAAAGTTGTTGGTTAAGAATACAAATAAAGCTGTCTTCTCTATTTTTTTAAAATTTTTTGTTTCTCGGCCGAGTAACGAGTATAAGACCGAGCACCGAGTACTCATTACTCAGTGAAAACTTTGACCGATCACCGAGTACACGGCTTACTCGTTGCAGCCCTAGCAGAGACCTCCAAGGAAGACTTTATTTTTCTTATTTGTTGTAAATATTTAAAAACCAGAAATTTTTAGTTTGTATCATAGTTAAATAAAATAAACATCGATGTAATTTTGACTTGACTCTTTCACTTCAGCTGTCGACAACCCTTGACCAGAGCTACCTGCGAGCAGTAATAAATAGCGTAATCAGAATTTGAGCTTGACCATGAAAATACTTTGGCAACAAATGCAAAACGTTACATTACAGCCAAAGACTGGCGAGAATGGAGGCGAATTGTGAACACAGCGAAAACCCCATGAAGGGTTGTACAGCTAGTTATAAGTAAATTTGAGGAGAAGGGGAGTAGACTACAAACGCAGAAGGGCAGTACAGTACTTAACATAAGCTGCTTATGGTAAATTAAAGCATAGTTTGAAGGCAGACGTTGCTATTTGCCTTAAAAGGAAGGTAAACAAACAATATATTCTGCCGGTATTTACTTATAATGCAGAAAACGTGGAGCTGACAGTTTGAGATTGGAGAAGGCTTGAGACAGTGAAGTGTACTGAGCCCCATGCTTTTTACAATATTGATGAACAATCTAAAAGAAGGTAAGTAATTGCTTTACACGTAGGTTAAACTAGACGGTACTTGGTGAAGGCGTATTTGCAGACAATGTGATAATCTTTGTCAACACTGAATTACAAGAAACTATAATGAATGGAATAGAGCCGTCAGGAAAATAAAGATGATGATTAACAAGATAAAAGTGATGGTATACGGAAGAATCAAGAAAATGCAAGAACTACAATTGGAGCAAATCAATTCATTTAAGTATTTTTTTACACAGCTTGATTGCTTTCTTAAAAATAAATTTTTATTAAACATGTTCTATAACAACAGTATGTTGTTTTGAAGATAATTTGCGATTTTTTCCAAAATTATCTTTATTTATGGTATAAGCAAAGAGCATTTGCTCTTTGGTATAAGTGTGTTATATTACAAATAATCCACGAGGGAAAAGTTGAGCCCTCGAGGTCATTTCTCGATTTTTGTATTTTAAAAAAGTCCTTATGAGTTTTTTCTGATATCTTACTTTGTATCCCTAAATTCACCTGTTTTTCAGAAATACAAGTTTGAACATAAAAAACAATGCAAACCCCCCTTTTAAAATGCTTCAAAGGGATAACAAACAAACCCTTCGAAAATAAAAACCAAGTTTAGAAAATAAAAATTCGCCTTTTTGGACTTGGCCTTTTCTAAGTATCCAGTTACCTTGCCAGATTGATTCTACTAGCAAATAGGCGAGCAATTTTTTCACACTTTCCTAAATTGGGAATTTAGTAATTTTTGTTTTTAACTAATTAGAAAATTCAATTAAACCAAATTCATATAAAATATCAAGTTAGCATAACCTAGCACACATAAATAAACGTCTTTATCTACGACAGTGTGTAAAATTTACTTTTAATTGGCAGTTTTAACACTTTAATCGCCACGTGAAGCTAACGTGCATCTCTATCTTTTTATTTACAGCGCCGTGTGATGCTAACTTGCATCTCACGTTGAAAAGTTTTCGTGGCCGTGTGATTCACGGTAGCTTCTCATTGTGCGTAACTTTACATGCTTTGCCTAATGCACGTGGCCTCCTATACCCAACAACACATTTACCCCTTGGATAGCGTATTTGGTTGCCTATTTATAGGCGTTTCAATATTAGATATGTTTTATTGTTTCTTCTACGTAGTGGCCCTTGAGACCCATTTCTGAATTTGTATTGCGGCGATTAACGTGTTAAGTTTGTAAAATGACTGTTTAATAACAGGTTTTCATTAGTTCACGTCGTCAGTAGCAACGTGTTTAAAATAATTTCAATTTTAACCATGCAAAATTACAACCGGTTGATAGTAATCCTAATTTACATTTAAAATATTTTTTTATATTTACCATGCTTTCTAGATTCTATCGTAGATAAAATATTGTACAATACACATGCGTAAAGCATCTTTAGTAACTCGCGGAGCTTAAAACGCTTGCTTACTTGCGTTTTAACTCTGCCCCATTCGTGACTAAAGACTAGCTTTACGTACTAGTAGCGTAAATTACTATTTTTGTTAGCACCTTTGCTTTTTTGTTTAATAATTGCAGAATCAATTTCCAATGCAAATAAAGTTGTGACACTCGATACCAAAAAGTATGTATTATCGATAACCTCATTTTACCTTGCGGTGCAGAGGCTAGTGCTTTATGCGCTTGCATCTAGCGGTACAATGCTCAACTTGCCCCGGATTCGGGATTCAAAGTTGGAGTGCACCTTTTGTGCTTGCGCAGCAACCATTATGTGAGGTGTGTGTCATGGTGATGTGTTAACCTTGTTACTCTATCTCTTAGGTTTGTGGTTCTGAGTAGAACACAGTTAATTTGGTACCCAACTGTGAATGGTCTCACCGAGCCCGATTCCAATCACCAAGGCTGTGTAAAAATTCCGGCCCCGCGGGATTCAAACCGAGGACTTGCTTAATGCAAGGCAAGCGCCTACCCAATTGCGCTACACAGCTTCTCTTACCAAAAAGTAAAAAAGGCTAAACACAATGAATGAATGAATGGCTACAATTTATGGTGTTAAATTGTTTAGCCAAAAATCAGCAAATAAAATAATCCTTGCAATAGCTAAAACACAAAATTGGTAATTTAGATTGTTCCAAGTTCAGTCACAAAGGAAATACTTCAAAATTTAATGTATTTACATGTAGGGTTTTTGTGTAATCGTTTTGTTTTTTTTTGCTGATTTTATTGGATACTCCATTCAATTTACTACTGTATTTCCCATTTTTTGTTTGTTATCTCTTGTGTCAACAAGGGCTCAATTTTTTTTGTTATGGTAGGAGCATTTAACTTATTATTTTAACTACAAGCAATCCAGTGAGACAAATGTCTCATTTAAAAAAACAAAAAAGACCGTTTTTCAAATAGAACGCGTATTAAATAAAAACTGTACCCAGACCTAGAAGGTGTCAAAGTGGTGACCTGAGAATGAAAATAATAGAGGCACATAGTCAAAATAGCTGAAAGGACAGCACAGCAATTGATCGGCATTTCAACGGTAAGCTTTACATCTCAGCCAATGCAATGAAATGTTGACTTCTCCACCCAAAAAGACCACATTCTAAACCTGTTACTTGAACCGAAGCTGCTATTCGAAATACCATTTATGAAATGTCAAAGTAAGCCTGAATGCTTTTAATATAAAATATTTAAATGTATTGTATTAATAAATATATTTTCACATATTTAAATAATATTGTTTGTAGAGCAATATGTAACACTTTATCATTTCTGGGAAGAACTGAGAGAAGAAACTTTTACGTGCAGTCAAGCGTCTTTGCACACGGTCTTAAAAAGTATAGGATTTAAATGGCAAAAGGATAATCCTGGAAGAAGTCTCATGTCACATTATTATTCAATTTCCCTGTGGACAGGGCGGTGACAAATCCAGCTTAAGTAATAGGTGCATAATGAAACCATGCGTAGAGAAATTGATACCAAACGAATGTAAAAAAAAGTAAACTTGAATGTCATTTTTTGCAATCGTGCCAAAAAGTTGATTTTTCCACGACCGGGAGTAGAAGTCGGTTTCTATAGCATCAAAATTGTGACAGAAGTAAAACATTTACTCCCTAGAGAGTAAATAAGACAAAAATTTCCCTAGTGAGTTTTCATTATGACTGACAGAACAATTATGTCAAATTCGAGGTTATCAGGTTAGGTTTTGCGTCAGTTTTGACACAAACTGACGCAAAACCTAACGTGCTAACCTCGAATTTGACATAATTGTGAGCTCTTGTCAAAATGACTTACAGTGCCACCAACTTTAAAATTTACCATAGGCTACTAATTTTAAAATAATTGTGACTAAAATGTCAATAAATGACGTTTAAAAAACGGGTTTTTGTTTTAAATCTTCCTGCAACGTGAAAAATAGTATATTATTCAACGAGCATGTAATGATGGCCATTACTCATGAAGATGAATGGGTAATGGCCATTACACGCGAGTCAAATACTATACTTTATCTACAACTTTTAGGAAAATAACAATATTTTATTAATTTTTGTTAGCATGGTAATTATAATTAATAGTATTATTAGCGCAGTTATTAAAAGTTATAGGTGAATTTTCTGTATCCGTCAAATTATAGGTAGTACTTCGTGTAGTAGTGGTACTTGTAATATTATTTCCACTTTGTACAGTGCAATTATTCTTGTTAATTACTTCCACAATTTTTCTTCCTCGTTCTAACTTGTTATTTATGTTGTCGTTGATGTAACCTTCGGCAACTGCGGTTGATTTCCATCCCCCTAGTTTTTTCACGGCTGTGATGTCACCACCTCCGCTCACACAAATTGTTGCCGAAGATCGACGAAATGAATAGCCCGTGTAAAGTTCAGGATCTTTAAGTTTCAAAAATATAGCAATTTGTTTGCCCATAGCAGCTAACTTATATATACCAACTTTTTGGATGGTGTATTTACCATTCTGGTAATTTAAAAATAAAGAGCCCGATTTGGCATGAGGTGGTCACAGTGCAAGATATTTTCTACAAATTTCGTAAACTTCACCTGACACGGTAAACAATCTAGACGTCTTTGTTTTGGTAATAGGTATAGTGACTACAAGAGCTCCATTGTAATCTTCTATATCTTCAATATTCATAGAATACAATTCGTTAGTGCGACAGGCTCCCATTAAACCCATGATTAATGCCACCTGTATAAAACATTACGGTATGAGAAATTTTACAATTTCGTTTTCGATCACTTACTTTGGTCAGAAGAAATGGATGATCTGGTGCTTCTTTAAGAAATTTATTCAGTTCCTCCGGTGTAAGTCTTGGCTTTTTTTGGTCGATGGCCTTCGGACTGGCGTTTTAGAAACGCTTGCAAGTTCATGTAATTTTCAAGATGGATGTTATGGTGAATATTCAAGGTACTTTTAAGCATTGAGTAGAAAGCCCATAGTGAGGACGACTTGTACTTCTTGGCTAATTCAGCAAAATACACAAGTAACACATTTTCAGAAAAAGAAGTCGTTTTTAGCCTTAACTGCCAATCCATAAAATTCTCTGTTGTGCTTGCGGCTAATTTTAATATTTCGGTAGGTGTACTGCTACGGATTTCGTCTTCATCAGAAGTATTCGTATCACTCTTCTTGTACGTGAAACAAACCGAAATAAAGAAAAAAATGACCAAATTATTGATGTTTGTAAAAACTAATGTCATCGTTATAGTAACATCACACCACCTACTTTTGCCAAAATAATGCATGTGATTTAGTTTTGACGTAACGATTGAGTAATATTATTCCATCGAATTGTCAATATTATTCAACTGATAATAGTAATAACTGTCATTACTTGTCAAAATAGCGTTAGTAATCCATAGATTATGCGATAGTTGTAGATAAAATAGTATAAGCAACTCGGAGAGAATGCTATTTTGCTTCAGTGCAATTTCTCTCCCTCATTGCATAATCTACTATTTTATGGACGTATTATGGCTTTTAAATTCATATTCGCGGCTATTACTAATAACAACTGCCACAGCGTAAACTTTTCTGGAAGGTTCCACAAAAAAATTAATGTTTTTGACTATTCAATTCATCCGTCGTCTGTCAAAAAGTGACCAATGAAAATCAACCATTTGACATTTCTTGACCAATAAAAAAAATATCAGCGGATATATCTTCCTAGAAGGTATTGAAGTGACTATTTTAAACAAATCTAGTTTTTATTATGAAAAATAAATTTTAGATTTCTGTTACTATAGAAATAGCATGATTTGTTGCTAGATTTACTGAAAACTAATTTGAAATAGCTATTTATGCAACAAGTGCTAAAAGTCGACGTTTATGCACGAGACATGAAAATTATGAAACGAAGCCGAAGGCTGAGTTTCATAACATGTCTCGTGCATAAACGACTTTTAGCACGAGTTGCATACAATATTTTATCTACGACCTTAATTTTACTGTTATTAATCCATAAATATCGATTTAACAAAGGTTTGCATCTATGACACTTATAATTTATGTCATAATAAACAGTAGACCATGCCGCGCGGGCGAATGTTTGCGAAGGTCAGTTACAAAATGTAATTATTAATACTCCACATCTGACTGAATTCATTACATAACGCTTTAATTATTTCAAAAACACTTTACCTGTAATGCAAGAAGCAACTAGAATAACTTTACAACTTCACTTCCAGTTCGAAATTGTAGTTTTATAACCTCACTTCACTTTTAGCACATGGGCTAAAAGTAAACAGCTGATTTCTTTAACCACGGTAAACTATAAAACGTCACTTTTAGTGAAACAAGCTAGCGCTAAAAAGCCTACTTTTAGTAGTGGTCGTAAATAAAAATAATTTTGTTCATTGAATAGTCCCGCGAATACCATTCTCAGTAAAATTAAGTAGATTATTTTTGCGGTGGTATTACTACTCATGCCCATTCCGCTTCGATACCCAAGCGACATTCGTGATACCAACGCAAAAATAGTCAACATATCTTTGACTACTCATGGTATTATAAGCGATTATAATATGCATTGCAGTTGCACAAAAAGTGTGTATACACGTTTGCAAAAACTACTTTTTACTACCGCTGGCGTGAAAAATAAATATTGTTTTTCTGCACAGTCTTTAAAGACATTACTTTCAATACCAAAATCTGTCATTGAAGTTGTCGTTTCTCTTACTGATGCAAAAAGTCTATCCTGCTAGACAACACTTTTACCCATACTTATGTGACATAAATTATGTTCTATGCCTGATTGAAAATGATGACTCGATATATTTATGCTTTGATATCTTTTTGTCCAGTTTTTATGTGACAGTTTAATATCGACCTGGTTTTGCCATTTATTGTATTACTGTCAACATACAGATTGAGGGCGGCTTATGAGAACATAAGGACATAGTACATTACAATTGAGTTTTTACGACAGACACCTTGATGTAGTTGCACCGTCAAGTAGCTATCACATTATTACAGTATTTGTGTTATTATCCATTTATTTGACATCCGCACTGTCAGTGCCAGATTTAAAAAAAATGTCTTGACTATACTTCCAAAATAATGTGTTTTTTATTAGACTGTAGGTACACTAATTTGATTGTTAAAATGTGAAAAATAGCAGTGGTGCCAACATACTGTCCGTCTGACAGTGCGGATGTCAAGTAAATGGATAATACTTTTACTGTTAAATTCGCTTCAAGACTTAACTCGCACTGCTTTTGTTACTCATCCATTCTACTCTTTTTTGCAATCAAATACATACCCACATACAGAGTTTTCGATAATTTTTTTATTTTATTCTTTTAATCCAATACAATAACAAAAAACGATGCTTAATTACTTAAATAACAGTATTTTCAACTAAATCACCATTAGTACATATACATTTTTCTATTCGTTTTTGACAACCTTTACTAGTTCTTCTCGACTTACGTCTTGCAGGCTTGAGTTGGTCTGCCACAAAGTTGTTGAATATTTATTGGTCTAGTTTCATAATTTTATTTTAAATAGTTCCCCATAAATAAAAATCTAATGGTGTGATATCGGGGGGATCTACGTGGCCATGCAATTAGGGGACCGTTACAACCTATCCGTCTTTCCGGAAAATTCTCATTTAACCATTCCCTAATCATAACTGCATTATGTATAAGCGCCCCGTCTAATTGATAGTATATTTCTTGCCGTACTGCAACTGGAAGATCATGTAATGCATCCCATAAATCGTTATTTAAAAATTCTAAAAAGCGCAGAGCATTTAAATTTTGTCTAAAAAAGAATGGTCCTATAATCCTATTGTTTATCAAACGTTACAGTTACAGTTTATTATCCCGTGTGGGTTATCTGGAGACCAATATCTACAATTTTGCGACGAAACTATTCTGTTGGTGTTAAAGGTAGCTTCATCAGTAAACAAGATTTTCCTTAGGAAAGTCTGATCATTTAAAAAATTACCTTGACTCCACAAACAATATTCCAAACGCCTTTCAAGATCGCCTTCTTCCAACGTATGCAGAAATTTCAGCTTGAAAGGAATTTTCTTATGTCTATGAAGACACCCCCAAATTTTATCTTTTGAATAATTTAAAACTAAGGACACCGTTCTTAGACTGGATGTAGGATTCTCAGTGATATAATTCAAAATAAAGTCATCTTCAGGACGATGATGATTCCTTGTAATTGATTTTGTTGCATTTCCAGTACAATTAAATAAATTGTTAATTCTTAGCACAGTCGTCATATGTGTAACGGGAGGATGACCTGGATGTCTGATATTAAATTCACAGGCAGCTTTCTGTGTTGAACGAACATTATCACCCACTAATCTTATTATCTTAACTTTATCATAGTGCAGGCTCCAATGGGATGTTCGTTTGCAAAAATTGCGGACCGTAAAAAGTTTTGTGATTTGTGTACCTGAGAGCCTCGGCTGTATAAAAAGCCATGTTGCCGCGCGCGCGCCCGGTACTTTGTCATTCCGTCCCCCCCCGCCTCTTTACCACTGTTCTAGTCACGCTACGACTGCTTGCGACGTTGGCAGTTCGCCAAATCCACCCCAGTCGTGGCCAAACATTGTCAAATAAGTGTTATTTTCGATTGTTTACCTTTGTTAAAACATTTGCTTCTGTATTAAGTTAGTTGTTTTGTGGAAAAAAATTTCACTAGAAGTCGTGAACTTAAAAAGAAAAAACCCAGTAAACTCCTGTGTTTGTTTTGCGATTCGTCAGTACAATTAGTGAATGATCCAAAGCCCGAGAAGTAACTCTTGTAATGTTTGCTCTTGAATTAAAATTCTCAAGATACATAAAAAGTATTTGAATTTAATTCATGGCGTTATCAAGCGTTTACATGTAGCCGCCGCGACAAAAGAAGATAAGAGAATCCTGCTGCCGATGCGCGAGCCGCGCAAAAGAACCAAAGGAGTGTTTTTCCCCTCCCATGGAATTCCCGGGTGCCGACAAGAATGCACGGAACCTATATAATGAGAACACCTGGCCGCTCCAAAGATATCTTGAGAATACCCGTCCTGTTCCTAAATATATTGAGAACACCTGTCCCGTACGACCCAGCATCCTCAGATCTTTTGATTCCTTTCCAGATACCTTCCTACCAATACCGTTCTGATTTTATTTTATCCTGACAGCGTATCTGTCTAGTGAAATAAAATCAGTTATGATAAGCCTTTAGGGAGTTGACAGCGTATCTGTGAGCTTATAAGTGCATTTAACTTCCTGTAATCCGCCAGACCGCCGATTAATTGCAAGTCGAGACCGCAACTCCTGCAAGTTAATTCTCCTGTAATCCACCAAATCGCCGTTAATATTTTGGTCCGTGTTTGCTTGAATCCAGAGCGTAAAATTTAATTGCATTCAAGAAGGCCGCATTTTAACGAACTTAATTTTGTTGACATTAAAACATTCCGAGATTTCTACCGACACAACAGCATAGTAGAAGTCGCCACCTGAAGATCACTAGATAAGGCGCTCACCTGTAAAACCAGCCGCCAACGCCCTGGAAGCTGTACAAAAGCCCGTAGGCGAAGGCATCCCAGTTCCAGTGCGCCGCTATTTATACAGCGGAAATTCCGAGGCCGCCGTTGTGTTGAAAATCCAGGCCCCGCCTGCTGCCAGCTTTTCCCGCAAACCGCCGGGAATAATCACGAATCGCCTTGCCATTTGTGAACCTAACTCCGTATGCAGGAAACCATTATAAGCTTGCTATTTAATCCATAATATTTGCAGTAGCCATCTTCTGTAACTAACTCGTTATCACCACTGCTAAAAAAGAGCTACAACCGCTCCCACTAACACCGAAGTGCGTAACCTATAAGCAAGACATCCGACCTAATTGGACTCGCTGTTAGAAGATCCGGCGTGCGTTATAGCGAGCCGTAAACAGCAGGCCTGCAGTACTCCCATGCGACTGAGGTTGCAGCCCCATCCGGGAAAGCAAACACAGCCCTCGTTTTTATTCATGCATTTATTGAAATACAATTCATTTTGAGTTATTAATCTACCTATTTAAACTCATTATATTTGTTTATGATATTCTCCTGTGTTATTACCTATTTATTCTTAATTTGAACCAAAAGTAATTCTCCGACTAGAGCTAACCGAGGTATAGATTTTGGCGCCCTTAATAAGGGGGTGAAACGTCACAGTGTTAAGTTCGATAAACTGTACGAGAGTGTCAGAAAATAAACGAGGGCGTCCTTCTTCAAATATACCCCCAGGAATACTACAGTCTTCCTTTGAAAAATTGATAGATGAATTGAAAGATAAATTTTCAACCTGTTCCTTTGAACTATCTTATTTGGCAACAAGAGTGGCTGAGCTCACCGGGTTGGAAGATGTAGTCGTGGAAAATCGAGCTGTTAAAGCCCTGTTAATTGAAAAGTATGGTGGAAAGGTATTGTTTTCACATCCTGTTGACAGGTCAAAATCGTCAATGGTATTCTTGTCAAATATCCGCTTGACTGAAGTGGTAGGTGTCCGTCAATTGGGTACAGATAAAATCAAAATGTGTGCAAAAGAACTAAAGGATGAGGCAATGGCTGCTGAACTTTTACCGGACGAATATTTATGTGACGAGACTCTATTAGAAAACACAATTAATAAAACTGAATTGGCTCCAACATGGTTACTGTTATGCAAAAATTACTCAGTGTGAAGAACCAAAACTTAGGAGAAAGATCCCTTCGGAGGGCAAAAGCAATATTTTGTGACATTGTATATTGTATCACTGAAAAGAAGACACCTAAACACGTAGCACTAGCTGAATCTGTCCATCACCTTACCAGATCATGTCATGTACTTGCAAAAAAAGCAACACTGAACTGTATATCTTTGTGTAAATGTGTAAACAATGATTGCAAAAACTTGTAACAAAATTAAACTGTTTCTTGCATATTAGAGGATATTGTTTGTAATTTTGGTAATTTTTGAATCAAAATGAATGTTTTATATAGCTGTACTGACTTCTATTTTATTTATAACCCATATATGCACCCCCAAGTACTAATTTTTTAATAAAGTTCCATGATTAAAACCAATAATATTTTCTAATATTAACAACGGGGGAGGGGGACCACAATACTGGCTGGCAACATCTGTCAATTCGATGTCTTGGATCACTACAACACATATCAGAAGTCAGAATGCGGTCCGCAATTTTTGCATACGGAACTCCACTGAGAGTCCGGTCTATCAGCCAAAGTTAAATTTGCAGCCATATCTCATTTTTAACAATTTTAATTAATTGCACACAATTTGATAAATGACATGTTAGATTAACAATACATTGTTTCTGACGTATTAATGAAAAGTCATGGCAAACTTGTGAGATTATTATTCGAATTGTTTGGACATACATTTTTTGAGATTTTAAAATTTTTTAGTTTTTAATGAAATTTTGGAGTTAGCTTACTTTAACGATTCTGAACTTTTAATAAAATTTTTTGATAAAAAAATACCTAATACGACTTCTTCAATTTTGCTGTTTATTTTAAATCGTAGTAGACTAGCATTTTACCGTGAAAAGAAAGTAACATACCCTAAAAGTAGAATTGAGTGAGGGGTATAATCAGATCAAAGAAATTTTTTAAATCGATAATATACACAAAAATACTGGGGTGGTGCTGTCTAAAGTGATATACACTGTATATTGTTGATTGATGATCATGACAGGCACGTCGTCTACAAACAAAATGCTAAATCAATGGAATTATACCGGGTGGCTATAAATATCTGAGATCCCGGTAGCCATGGAATTAGCTACTTATAAATGTTGGTTAGCATTATATTTCAATTACGATAAGTATTGGTACCTATGGAATGTAATAAAATGCAATAAGAGGAGGGGAATGTGCCCTGGATTCTGCAGTTTAGCCTACGACTCGATTATAAAAATCTTCTGTTCTAACTCCATTACTTATTGCAATCTGAAATAATTTTTGACAGATACGAATTTTAGTTGTGATGACATTAATGACATTTAGTTTAGTTGGATTCATCACTCTAATAAAGCGGTGTTGATTCCAAAGGTGATGTGATATCAGATATTTATGGCCACCCGGTACAACGGTGAATCCAAATTATATGCGATTACGCATATAAACCGAATCCTAACACAACATTTACGTGTACTTGTTTTATTTGACGAATAACATATATCAAAGTTGTAGGTCCTGTAAATCTTTTATAAGCAAAACGAAACTTCATCAAATATGCCTTTGGTATTTCGAAGTCACGTGATATTTTATAGACAATGGTTAATATGGCAATGTGATCATATTCCGTGATCCACACTTCTGCTAATAAACACAACGGAAATATTTCCAAAGCTTGAAGAAGAAGAAGAATAAGGTCATAACTTCGCTTTGTAGCAGATGTCAAATGCCAGCTTTATATTTGCTGGCGTTATAATACACATTACTTCAAAATTCCAAAGGCACTCTTCATGAACTTTTGCTCATATGGCAGTAATTTTTGATTCACACATAAGTTTTCTCGTAACTGTAAAGCAGCATAAAGGTTTGAGCAAATCAACCTTACTTTTCAGTTTTGCATCAAACAGCTGATCACGTTTTTTATTATAATATGCATTGCGATCACACAAAAAATGTTGGGTATCCCATGTTTGCGAAATATTTGTTTCCTCGGATTAATTTGGTGGACTCAACTTCGTCTCGTCGCCCAAACATTCCTCGGTACACCACTCATTTCGCGGCCTAGGTATACAAATAACTATTTGATGAAACATGACGTGCTTGCTTTTATAAACGTTTTTATTCAACTGCATGCAAAAGCTACCAATTTCGGCAGTATTTAGTGGCCGAAAACACCCACTTTTTCGTACTACATTACATAGTATCTTTTACTTTTCAACAGTAATAAACATTAGTCGAAATCAAAATACGCATTGCCATTTTTTTGTATTATCATGACCTCCTCGACTTTTTTTGATCTCTCCGATTAAACTGTAATTTTTAATAAGAAAAAACGCTTTCAAAGCAGTGATGCAAAAAATTATGTATGTAACTTGTTGACTCGTACAAAAACGGACTTTTAGATTCCCCTTATTTATGTGCCTCACTCGCTTGGCCATAAACTGTGGCTCGTCTAAAACAGTCCTTAATTTCTTACTTGTAACATAAATAGCTATTACAGTGGGCCAGGGGCTTAAAAATTCCCGCAAATAACATAACACAGAAAATTTACACTCTTATAATGAAAATATACGAATTTACATTGATGTAACTGTAGTTTACTAGTTGTATTGTCAATTTTCATGCTAGACAAGGGATGATTCCCCTGGCAGCATCGCTGATTTATCCCAAAAAAAAAAAGTAGGTAAATTATGTTCGCCACACTTTTTTGGACGACCCGTATAATCAAAAATATTTCGCTAATATGCACCACCAGCAGAATCGCCACCAATGACAATTCAGAATCAAGATAATCTCTTGCCGTTATATGATTTTTTGAAACTATACAGATAAATAAAATACGCAGCAAATAGATACCTATAACCTAAAATATTATTGTTTACCTGCGCTATCTTCACTAACAGCAGATTTAGCTTGCGATTTCTTCTCCTTTGTGTATCGTTTAATGTTGAAGCACTTTCCATCAATCCACATTCGTATAGGTTTTGTAGAACCCGTCATTTTACCCATATTAGCGGACTTCCACTTACAGTTTATGTACAAATCTGACAGCTGACATGATTAGAGCACAAAACAGTAACTATTAGAGTTTGAAGCGTTTGTTTATAATGGTTGCCAAGCAGTGTTGCCAACTCTTGATTTTTTTCTGTAATAGAAATTTAAAAAAATAGTAATAGATTTGACAGTTTGGGTAATAGACTAAACTAATTTAAATTCTACTCAAATCCGTCAAAATCATCAGTTTTTTATGTTAGCGTTAACTTTTGAACTCGGTCTTTAGACTAACTATGGAAAGTTATACAGGGTGTCCCGAAAAGAATGGGACAGCGATTAGTCATCGATTCCTTACGTTACAATAAATCGATTAAACCTAATACACCTTAGTACAAAATCCCTTCAGTAAGAAGTTATAGGGCCTTAAAGTTCAATTTTTTGTTAATTTCTACACATTTTGGTATACATGCCATGTACTGCACTAATAAAACAAAATTCATAAATTAGACAAGTTTTTATGTCGCAAAAAGTTGTGCAACTAGCAACATGCTAGTACTATGATGACAGCTTTTTCTGGACATAGGTTAATTTGATTTAACAGAATTCTGAAACAAGGCGCTAGTATTTCAAACGCATTTTCAATAATTCGGCGGCTTCGTGACACCCTGTAGTTATAAATCATTTCTTCATTGGTGAGGTTTCTCTTGCTAAATGGTTTCATCAAATTCTCCATAAGTGGAAAAGCATCATCCCCTACGAAAACATAGGGCATTTTGATCTTGGTTGATGGTAAATTTTCCGGTTCAAGAATGCACAGGTCTTTTTCTATAAGTTTTTTATAAAATACCGTATTTGAAAACACCCCTCCATCAGAAACTCGTCCATTGGCGCCCACATCAACCACCAAAAACTCATAATTTGCATTTACGATTCCCATTAAAACAATGCTAAATGAATGTTTGTAGTTGAAGTAGTATGAGCCCGTTCCGCGGGGCTTAAACATGTTTACATGTTTGCCGTCTATTGCTCCAAGACAATGAGGAAAATTCCACTTCGTCTCAAAATCTTTAGCCACAACTTTCCATTCATTTTCACTTTGTGGGAGCTGAAAGGAAAACATGCTGTCATTAGTGTTGTTTATACAATTGTTTAATAAGAAGTATGCATCTTATAAACCTATTTTTTATATTTTGCAGGATCCTACCCAAGACATAAGTAACCAAGAAACAAATACACCTCAAGAAATAGACACACCAGATACTCCTATACAACGTAGAGCTAAAAAACGAAAAGGCACAACTGATTACGAGGAATCACAGAAACGGAATGAACTATTGAAGATGGCTTGCGAATATCTTCGCACTTCTAACAACGATGTGGACATTTTGGCAAAAAGTTGGGCATTAGAATTCATGAAGCTGTCATCAGTTCAGCAAATTCATGCCAAAAAAGCCATAAACGATATTTTATATGAAGGGCGCTTGGGCACTTTGCATAGAAATTCAGTTACTATAAATGAATCCACTTCACGTCCTCCATCTGCAATTTCATCCTACTACGCATCTTCGCCACATTCAAATAATAGCCACTCATACTCATACCCTCCAACCCCATTACAGGTAAGTACAACAGAGAACACACCAGTACAATATTCTGTAGTAACCGACCTACTCTCTGACCCACAATTTCAATAAGTATATGGTACCTCGACAACTACTTCATTTCAACGTTTCATTTGTGTTATTTTTTAGTTCATTTTTGTGTTATTTTGTATTAAAATTTGAAAATAAATAAAGTAATAAATACTTAGGTACCTTTATATATTTCTTTAAAACTTTTATGATTGCTTCACAGGTTTCGATGACAATCTTTCCAAGTGTTTGAGCAGCAATCGCTGTTTCAAACTTTAAACCCTCAAAGGTAAGTCCTGATGCAAGGTACCTTAAAGTAGCAAACAACCTTTGCTTGGGCGATATTGCGTCTCTCAATATCGTATCTTCTTTTTGTATAAGCGGCGTTACCATAGCCAATAATTCACTAAAAGTAGCGGGGTCCATTCGTAAATAATTTTTATAGTCTAGTGGTGAACTCAACTGAAGTTCTTTGAGGAGATTAGCGTGGCTAAAAATCTTTTCTTTAACCACCATCCAAACTCTCTGCTTCCTTTTTCTTTTTTTAATACCAACATCTGACGCAACAGCAATAATTATAGTTAAGGCTACGTTGTCAAACAACATGTTTCCTTAAGTACACGACAAAAGCAACTGGAGTTTGCATAAAATTGCGTATAGTGTATGGGTAACCTTGTTTGCACAACAACCTGTTGTGCAACGTCAGTTTGCACAATTTGTTCGCAGGTGTATGGGGGGCTTAAGAGCTGGTGACATTTTTTAGTGATCATTTAGTTAAGGCCTATTTTATGAGAGAATGTTGCTGGAGGCATGTATAAGTGTCATCTGTAAGGATTCTCCATTATAGCGGTATTGGAGGGAGGCAGAACACCCCCAATTTTCACTGTAAGTATATGTCAAATTCGAGGTTAGCAGGTTAGTTTTTGCGTCAGTCTGTGTCAAAAATGACGGAAAACCTAACCTGCTAACCTCGAAAAATGTCACCAGCTCTCCTACTATAATGGATGATTTTCTATTAGTAGTAGTAGCAGTAGTATTTGTGGGGAGACTGATGTCAAGCAAGTAGGCCCTTTTTGCCCCGTAGACAAGGTCTAGGCATGCAGGTACCTTAGTCCTACTTAGAATTTTGCCGAGACTAAGGAGTTCCAACCCTAGCAAGGGATCTTTTACATGCTACACATCATAGTAACATGGGATCCACAATTTTACATCACTTCTGAATGATGACATTGTGTAGAGGTTTTTATCTGCATTTTTAATTTTTTTTTAATAACCTCACCGGGATCGGGGATCAAACTCTCGACCCTTAGATTAGTAGTCAGAATGCTTAACCACTGAGCTATGGAGCCCAGCGATATACCTATAAATAAATGGAGAAAGAATTGCAGTTTTATGAGCTTATTCGAGATGTGCTTTTGTTTCTTTGAAAAAATCCAAGGCCTACTAGATACAAGCAAAATATTAAAATTACTTAATTTCTTAAAGTCAGTCTAGCGCCGTTATTATTGAAGATAGAAAAAAAAAATAAGAATAAAAGTTTTAGCTATCTTTACGGTGTTTATCTTACACTTATTAGTTTTCTTCTAGCTTTCATAGTTTTTGAGTTGTAACATTAAGTTACATTTTTTTAAATAGCAATCATAGTTGGCTGTTAACAAGACGTGGTCAGGAAAATTCTGGAAATTTTAAAATATTTTCCTTTTTTAAGCAGACATGGTTTTGTTATTAGACATGTGTAATTTGCGAGGACTTATGTACAGTGCGTATGATTCCTAAAAATATATAAGGAAAACCGATAAACATTGGACAAAAAGGCTGATCTACGTTTACAGTGAAATCTCCCATAAGCGGACACGCACGGTGCCAACGTTTTTGTCCGGTTATTAGAGGCGTCCGCTTAAGAGAAAAATCCATTTTTATGTTTAAAAAAGTTGTATTATGCAAAGGTATACGCGCTAACAATACAGACAAGAATATACAATAATTGAACTAAAGTTATGTAATAGTTGTTACAAAATCTAAAATACTCATTTGACGTAAGGGTTTTTCTGACTGTTTATTATACTTTCTGCATGTATTTCTAAATATTTTGACAGTTTGAATACTTTAAAGTCATTACTTTCTTTAGCAAAGCATTTAAAAATTTTCACTGTTAATGCTTCCGTGTGGGTCTTGATTACATTCTCACAAATTTCTAAGTCTCCATCGTTTTCTAATTCTGCCAACTGCACATCAACGGCAGTTGATTCACCTGAAATTTCGGTTACATCATCCTCCTCGCTTATGTCCTTGTCAATGTTTATAAATTCGTCAGGGTTGACGTCTTCGATTTCTGGGATACTCCTATACAGTTCAGCCATTACTGATAATAAGGTCACTAAATCACGTTAGCTACGCTAACACAGGTAGGGAAACTCGTCGTTATTTATGTCAAACCAAACTCGTTTTTGCCAGTGGCGTACCCAATCAGTTGATAGGTTATAACAGAAATAAATTGAATAACGTGAACGCAATAAATAAATATTACATAAAGAATTATTTGTAAACGTTTTCCACCTTAAAAAAATTAATTATCACAAATATAAAGCTTTAGCGAATAGTTTGTACCGCTCGCTGCATTCCAATACTTCGGTACCTCACATACACGTAAATGATGCATGTCGTCTAGTGGTCTATTTATTTCTTCCAACCACTTCTGCCGTTTTATGCTATTTCGTGGTCTTTAATTTGCAATAAGTTATTCATTAAAAAGTATTGCTAAATATTGCAGTTTAAATTACCTTCAGGGACTTGAAACGACGTATACCCTTTTATGCTATTGTTCAGGCAACCTTTAACGCAGCAAATGAAAACCATAATGCTATTAAATATAAATACGTTTTCACAAAATTCGTCGGGAGAACTAGGGAATCCGAGATTACAATCATCTCTTCAGGTCATAATTAAGGTAAATGATCTGTAATCGTGAAAAATTACCTTTGATATTTCTCCAGATCTTCAAGTTTCAGGGTCAGTAGACGAAACACATTTTAAATTGCGGTTAAAAACGATCTGCCTAACTTACAACCTAGAGAAAGGATTGTGGCATCGCATTGGAAGAATATACATTAATAATAAGAAAAAATATTTATGCCCTTACTAGTAGCGCCTATGGTAAATTTGACATTGACAAACTCGTTTTTTGAACCTGTCAAATGGTGTTTCCCTACCTGTGTTAGCGTAGCTAACGTGATTTAGTGACCTTAACTGATAAGGGTAAATCGTCCTCTGGTTCGAATTGATTACACTGGCGTAACTTGATACCCGCAGACTCCGCGGTCGCGGGGGCCCTGAGCCTAGATTTCTTATTCTTTCATTCAATAAAAGCAAGCAGGAAAAATTCTTGCTATTTTTATTTTTATCATAATGAGATGCCAACGCAAAAAGCAAAGTAGTTTTGAATTGCAGGCCTCTAAAATCAAGCGACATGGATTGTTTTGTAATAATATCTCGCATAGGGTAATGAAAGTGTCGAATTTCCTGCAGTCGTAACGCTGATTTGAGTTGACTTAATACCACCCGTATTGCAAAAGAATTCTATATTTTAACAACATGATCATTAAATGTTGGATTTATGGATTGTTTTGACGCCCCATGACATTAGCTGGGCCTGCATTTTAAAGTCTCCGTACAAGAGAGATTCACAGTCTAAAAATTGTCGAAAAATGGTGTCCGTTTAAGAGAGTGTCCGTTTAATAGAGAAAATTTTATTAGTAAAGTTAATGCAAGCAAGTTGGTTCCCAACAAAATGTCCGTATAAGAGAGGTGTCCGCTTATTAGAGGTGTCCAGTAAGGGAGATTTCACTGTATTTGAATTATACCACGTGACCAGTTTCAAAACGGAACATAGCAAAACCATGGTATATCCATATACCTATTAACTTAATTAATACGTATATGAGTATATCACAAGGTTAATAGAAATATTTAATTTAATTTAAAAAGCAGGGTTGCCTAGGTCACAACTTAAAATTATTATAAAACATGAGCAGTTAAACAAACTTACAATTTCCTAGTGTAAAACTCAGTTTGCATTTGGAGCGTCATTAGGGTTTCCAAGTCCCGGGATCAAAAGTGTTTTCGGTACTTACGAGCTAAATTTCAAGTCCCGGGACCAGTCGTGAAGATCCTGAAAATGGTCCCGAAATGGAAATAAACTTCAGATGAAAACAAGTGTTTCTGTGCTGATAATTTGCATTGGTGCTCATCTACAACTTCATTGCTTTCTTCTGGTACTAAAAATGTCTGTCATCTTTTGCTTTTGTTTGAACTGCAGTGCTTGTGTAACAAACTTTAAATTTTGCCAATTGTTTATCTTCAATAAAAATTGTTGCCATATTGACTTCAAATCTTTATTTTTTTAATACAGAATGAAGGTAGGTTGCGAATCGGATTTCATTCTAATTGTAATGCTTTAGCAGACAAATAACGAACACATTTAAAACCCAAAAATATAAATTATTCACCTTCTTCGCACATAATTTTAAAAGTCTACAAATTTAGTTAGGTACCTTACTGGTACTACGACTATGCGTAAAAAATATCTAAATCCAACAAAAGAAACAGACAAATACATAAATAGAAGAAGATATTCAAATGTGGCTGAAACAACACTCAGGTTTAATTCTAACCTACCAAAAACAATACCCCTCCTGCCTATGCAAAACGCAAATAATGCACAATGTGCAAGAGGCATGAGTCATACGCCAGACGCCGGTGAATACCTGTCCTAATTCTCTGACATCGAGTATAAGCATGCATGAGATGGTCCCGGGACTTCGCCTGGGTTGGCTGTGGTCCCGGGACTCGGTTTTTGTGGCAGAATCCCGGTACTGGAAACCCTAAGCGTCATCTACTGCATCCTTCTTTGAAATTTAGTATAATTACTATATTTTATAACTGTAAATGAAGAATGCTCCTTCTTGAGCTCCCCTAAACATGATATATACAAGCTGTACATTCCTGAAGGTAGTGTAGCTGTTCATTTCTGAACTTTAAATAATCTGATTTGACGTGGTGGATTATACCATATTCTCTCCCTTTTTTCTTTACATTTCTTGGTGTGCCTTTGTTTTTTCACTATCTTCCTCCATTCTTTCCTATCATTTATTAAGCTCCTCCACTCATTATATCAAGAGATCCAAAAAAAACTGTTCCTCAGCAGGCTGTGGAAATTCAACGTATGAATAATATGTTGGTGACACTGTACGTCAATGTCAAATTCGAGGTTATCAGGTTAGGTTTTCCGTCAGTTTTGACACAAAATGACGCAAATCCTAACCTGCTAACCTCAAATTTGACATTGACGTACAGTGTCACCAACGTATTATTCATAATTTGAATTACCATAGCCCGCTGAGGAACAGTTTTTTTTGGATCTCTCGATATTTATGTCTCCCAACTTGGTCCCTCCATTTTGTTTTTGGTCTGCCACTTTTTCTTCTTTCCACTGGATTCCATTCTGTTACTGTTCTTATTGGGTTGTCTTTGTCTCTTCTGAATACGTGTTCATACCATGCAATCCTCTGTGCTTTTGTGGATCTTACTATATTTTCTTGTTTCAAAATTGCGTCTATTTCATAATTCATGAGGGTTCTCCATTCCTTATCGTTCATTTTTTTGGGTCCTATGATTGTTCTGATGATTTTTCCCTCTAAAATTTTCTGTTGCTCTTCCTCTCTTAGTGTTATAATAGTCATAATTTCTGTCGCGTATGTTACTATTGGTCTTATTGTCACTGTGTAGATTCTTAGTTTGGTGTTTTGGTTCAAATTTTTGTCTTTAAAAAGTTTGTTAGTATAAAATGCTCTGTATCCTGACCGAATTCAATCCTTAATGTAATTTCTTTCATTTGTGTTGTTTATTAACACCCCGAAGTATTTAAAAGATTTAACTTCTTTAAAATTGTACTGCTTGATTTTCATTTGACTCTTCGTTGTTGTTTGTCTTCTGCTGCAGAGCATGTATTTAGTCTTTTTATCGTTTATTTCCAAACCTCTTATTTTAGCCTTTTCTTCTATTGTTTCTTCTAGGTCTCTTCTGTTTCTTGTATTTATTGCATTGTCATCTGCGCATGCGTATCTCCTTGAAGCACTCCTCTGTTCACTTGGAAACTTTGTGTCTTGACTGGTTCTATTTTAAGTGATATTGCTGTTTCATCCACAGTCATTCTTATCAGTTTTATTATTTTCCTTGGTGTTTTTATGGCTTCTAGATCTTGTATTATGTTCTTTCTGTGCAGTGAATCATATGCCTATTTGAAGTCGATAAAAAGTATATGCATGTCTATGTTGTGTTCATAGCTATTCTCTGTAATTTGCTTTATTATGTGGATGGCATCTTTTGTTCTGTATAAAAACTGATAATCTCCCATGATAGTTTCCGTGTGTTTAGCCAATCTTTCCTTCAGAAATGTTAATATTTTGCATGTTACATTTAATAAAGTTATACCTCTATAGTTTGTGCATTTAGTTAAGTCTCCTTGTTTCGGTATAGGTATCATGATTCCCATTTTCCAGTCAGTTTAGCTAGTGCTACTACTTTATCCCCTGTTCGATCCGCTATTGTTTCCTCATCATATAGTTCTCTAAAATGTTTTATCCATTATTCTTCCACAATGGTTATGCATGCTTTATTGTGCTTCTTACTTTCCTTCAAATATTTGTACAAAGGCTGTGTGTTATTTCTTTTGCATTCCGTTTCGATTTTTGACATTGTGTTCTCTACCCATTCTCGTTTCTTCTTTCTGCATACTTGATTGGCTTTAATTCTCTCTTCTTTGTACCTTTCTCTGTCTTCCTGTTCCTGTGTTCTTATCCATTTCATTCTAATCTTTCTTTTTTATTGCCTTTTTGCATTCGTCATCAAACCATTGCTTCTTTCTGTTTTCTCTATATCCTATAGTAGTCTCTGCAGCTCCAGTTATACTCTCCTTATCTAGTCCCCATTCTTCCTCTATATCAGTTCCTTCTGTTCTCTGTAGTTTTCTTTCTATTTCCTGTTTGAAGGATTTCTGTGTTTTGTCTTCTTCTAGTTTCTCCAAGTTCCAGTTTTTTTGCTATTTCTCTTTCTTTTGCTTGTGGTTACTTTTATTTTATATTTGGCTATGACCAAGAGGTGGTCTGAATCGATGTTGGCTCCTCTGTAAGATCAGACGTCATTAATTGCTGTGATATCTCTTTTCTTTATTAGAATATGGTCAATTTGATTCTCAATTTCTCCTCCAGGATGCTTCCATGTGACTTGATGAATTCTTTTATGCTTGAATTTTGTACTCATTATATACATTCCTGTCTCTGTAGCAAAGTTACAGATGTACTCTCCATTTTCATTTGTGCGCTCATGTATTTGCAAATAGCCACATGGAAACATAATGCTTTATGTGCACTTCTGGTGTGTTTGATGTGTACTAGTATTGCAAAATGAATATTTTTACGTCCCACCTAGCAATTGGATGCTGAATTTCCATTAAAATAGCGTTTAATAAGTGCATTTGCAACTTCAGCGGACTTTTCATTGCATTTTATTATATTTTATCCATATTCATGGCACCCATCAGTGACAATATAAACGATTTACTACAGCTGGCTGCCGAAATCGCACTCTGGGATTTTGATCGAGTGTGTATTTTTCAGATTATGCACTTGCGAATGGCCACATGGAAACATGAAGCTTTATGTGCACTCCCTGGTGTTTTTTACGTATACTGGTATTGCAAAACGAATATTTTTACGTCCCACCTAGCTATTGAATGCTGAATTTGCATTAAGATAGCATTTAATAAGTACATTTGCGACTTCAGCGTATTTTTCATTGTATTTTATTATATTTTATCCGTATTCATGTCAACCTCAATGACAACATGAACGATTTACTACAGCTGGCTGCCAAAATAGCACTCTGGGCTTTTCATCAAATGAGTATTTTTTAAATTATGCACTGCTACTTCTCTGTTATGTTTCTTTGCCTATCGGCGCATTAAATCTCCTAGGATTATTTGTGTATCTTGTCTTGGTATATTGCTATTATGTTCTTCCAATTGATCATAAAATGTCTGCATTTTCCGTTGGCGCATATCCGTTTATTATTGATAGCTGCTTAAGTTTACCTCCGTTGATAGCTTCAAATCGTACTACTTAATTTTTCAATTCTCTCTTTATTGCAATTGCTGTACCTCCATACCCTTGCTTTTCGTCACCTCCATACCATATTGTATAATCTCCTCCATCTATTCTACCCACTCCGCTACATCTTATTTCCTGCAGATCTATTATGTCGACCCTGTATCTTTTCATTTTATTCATCATTTCTTCCATTTTTCCTGGTGCTAGTAGTGTTGTTACATTCCATGTACCTATTTTTAGAGTTTGTTTATTTATTCTCTGTCTTTTCCTACTTTTATTGTTTTTGTTGTCGTCTACCTTTATTTCCTTTGTTTCTTTTATTCGTAGCATTATTCATCTTCCTTTTCGTTCTATTAGTTTTGTTCTCTTTTGAATCCATGCTTTCTATTTCGTTCGTTGTCCGTTTCCTTGCTTGGCTTGTCGTCGTAAGTGGGCTAGCAGTTTTACTCAGTTTTTTGTTACAAGTTTCTTTTCTTCTGTGTTGCACTGGTATGGTGTCCCGTTAACCGTTAGCTTTTTAAACCCTATTTTTACATGATTACCTTTGACCTTTTCTTCTTTTGCTTTTCCTAGTACTGCTTTTTTGATCGGCTTTTTCTGTTTCGTCATTTCACTTTCGATGTATATCTTTTCGTTCCCTAGTCTTGACTTGTTCTTCATAACTTCCAGCTTCTCCTTGAAATATCCCCGTTTGGCAATAACGATTTACTTGTAGCCAAGTTTTCTTATTTGGTGCGCTTTTTTAACTTCAACCTCTACACTAATATTTTGTTGGATCATCTCTTCTACATCTTTGTTGGCTGTACCTGGGGTTTTGATATTCCACCCTTTGATAACGATGTTCGTTCTTTTCTTTTCCCTTTCTTGTTTCTCAATTCTCTCTTTCAGTTCTTCTATCTCACTTCGCAACTCCGTTTTCTCTTTCCACCATTCCACTTCATAAATCACTTTTAACCACTTAAAACACTCGATGTGAAGCGGAGTCGCATATGTGTTTATCACACTGTCCCTAGTCTTCTTGTAAACCCCTCTTGTCAACATGTTAATGAATTGCAAATATGTAGGCGAATTGACTACTGCAACTGCCATTGGTATAAAAAAATCAACTGCTGTGCAGTGTCTGTATAAAATTTTTAATTTTTACATATTTATTTTGACTAGGTATACAAAATAAAATATAAAAATAACCACAACCTTATCATGTCTGATTTTTCAAAGATGGATTAAAAATATAGTGATGTTACATAACATCTATTTTTGCTTTTGTAAGTATATGTATTTCTCATTCCATTCACATATTATATGCATATATCAACAGCAGAATGACTAAACCTGTAATGTTTATACAAGTTTTCTTAAAAGGTAACATTTTGCTAAAAACATTACGGAATAACATTAATTTTGATTTTATTATAATGCATTTAACTATTTTCAAAATAATAAGGAAGTTTTCTATTTCTTGTTAATACTCTTCAATGTTGTGACCACTGAATGGTTTTTATGTCAACACCTTCTTGCACCATTTCCCACAAAGGACTCATCTCTCGCAGTCGTGTAACATGTTGAATACACTTCTGGGCTGTATAATCCACTTCTTCAATAGTAGTAAACCTTCCAATCCCAAATCTGATGGCAAAATAATCAAAATATGTAAACACTGCATCAAAAGTTATTACATTGTGACCTAGCTCACCTTATCGAACTGTGGGCCAAATCTTCATCTGCACCAATAGCTCGCAGAACATACGACGGTTCCAAAGATGCTGATGTACATGCAGAACCACTTGACAAAGCAATATCTTTAAGGGCCATTAAGAGGGATTCACCTGCAATAGGAAAAGCGGTTCTATAATATGAAACTATTTATATATAATTTTATGAAAAGTAATAAGATCGCCAGTGTAGCTCAGTGGCTAGAGCATTGGACGGCGGTGCGGAAATCTGGAATTCAAATACCAGAGTCGATGCCTGGCCGGCGGCCTACGCAGTCGCTTTAAATAATTGTGGATCTGCGTTCGAAAGAACAAGGGGTAATAATGCGGTTGTCTAACGTGTGATGCTTACCACATCACCACGTGTCATGAATTTGACACGCGATACCTGGGTGTGAGAGCGAGGATACGGAAGCTCTGGCCTTCCGCCTTGCAGGCCAAGCTCCTTCATGGGGTGTTAGTGCCTCACCACCAATAAGATTTAAGATAACACAAATCTGTTGTCTACCAACCAGCCGTGTTATGAAATGAACTTACAGTAGAGTCCTGCATCGGGTCAGGTACCCGCGGGTAAGATTTATATCAATATTGCGGGTAGCGGGTCAGGTACGGATTTGAGACTGCGGGGCGCGGGTACAACTTCATTTCTTCAACATACATTTTGTTTGTGTATAAATAATATTATACCAAATAATAATTTGACCGCCGAAGTGTGAACACAACTTTTTTTATTGTGTATAGGCATTCTATCTGAAGCAAGTTGCGGGTACGTGCTGGTCTAATATTCGAATTAGGGGTGAAGTGTGGCTTAAAAGTGCAAAACTTGCGGGCCGCGGGTCGGGTGCGGGTTTGAAATGGCAAGTCGCGGGTCGGGTGAGTATAAAATTTCAGAAATTGCGGTTCGCGGGTCGGGTGCAGGCCCTATATATTGAACCAGCGCAGGTCTCTAGCTTACAGTACTTGGAACTAAGTAGTAATCTAACTATGGACATGATTGGTCGAAACAAAGTCATCATTACAACCATCCGAAACTCCGATATATTTTTTAAATTGTCAATTTGACATTGGGCATGAATCCTAAAAATAAAAAAGGAAAACCAATAAATAGTGGACGAAAAGACTGACCTACAACATTTATTTAAATTGTATAAGACAAAATTATTGTAAAGACGAGCCGTCAAACAAACTTATATTTTCCTAGTGTAAAACTGAGTTTGAGTTCAAAGCGCCCTCTACTGCATTCTTATTTGAAATTTAGTATAGGGTGAAAACTAGTGCTTCTGACAAAGACGGAGGATTAAGTACACCCACTCAATTTCAGTTGTTTGCACCTTATTTCATGTGCAGTTCTGTCATACAGTGATTTTTTCAAAAGTTAATTGCAGCAGGCCATGGATAGCCTGAATCAGTTGGCAGTACTGAAGTACATTGTCAGTCTATGTCAAATTCGAGGTTAGTACGTTAGGTTTTGTTTGTTATTTGACACAGACTGACACAAAACTTAACCTGTAAAGCTCGAATTTGACATCGACTATCAATCAACTTCAGTACTGCCAACTGATTCAGGCTATCCAGGGCCTGCTGCAATTCAGTTTTTAAAAAATCACTGTATAATTAATTGACATCTATTTTGGGTGGTGTTTTGGTTTCAATTTTCTATAATCTTCGTTTATTTTTAAAAAACTGTTCTCTAAAACGCAAGTGAAGTCGCAGTAGTTTTTAGATTTACGTTTGCGTTTGATACAACTTTTTAGAGGTGCCGTGTCATATCAATTTTTCTGTTTCTTGAGGTTGCTTGAGATGAAGGGTCAATAGCTTAATTTGCAAAACCAAGCAATGGTATTGACATTGTTTAAAAGTATTGCAAAAGAAAAAAGTAAAACGAAGATTGCAACAACAAACGTATTGGAGAAGATGGAAATATGTACCGATGAAATGGTATAAAAATTGTATAAAAATTGTGGATTAAAGCGTTAGAACAAATCACTCCTTGGAAGAAGTACATAAGACATACAATGAAATTATTAGAGTCGTAAAGAAAGAGTGCATGGAAAATGTTGAGCCACAGCGATTGGGATATGTAAGTGATACAGATTATATTTTTAATAGTTATTTACTATACAAGTGGGATAAGAGCATCATTAATATACGTGTGTGTAAGTTACAAACAAGTGCGTAGCACGAGTTATGCAAGCACACAAGTATATTAATGTTGCATTATCACAAATGTATTGTACAAAATTTTATCTACAACTATCCAAAATTGAGAAAAGTGCATAAAGCGAAATGTCAGATGTGTCATTTTCAAAAATATATTATTATAAAATATATATTTTAATTAATTTATTTATAAGAACAAAATAAATTGTATTTATTAAAAATGACGGTTTAATCGAAGTACGATTCTTCCTAATATTTTTCATAGGGCCATAATTTCTCATTCTGAACAACTTTCTTAGTAATATTTTGCTGTATCATGAACAAAAAGGGTAGTTTACCTGAAAAGAATAGCTATTTATGCAACAAGTGCTAAAAGTCGACGTTTATGCGCGAGACATGAAAATTATGAAACTCAGCCTTCGGCTTCTTTTCATAATTTTCATGTCTCGCGCATAAACGACTTTTAGCATGCGTTGCATACAATATTTTATCTACGACCTTAATTTTACCGTTATTAATCCATAAATATCGATTTAAGAAAGGTTCGCATCTGCGACACTTTTAATTTATGTCATAATGAACAGTAGGCTACGCCGCGCGGGCGATTGTTTGGCCACGCCCGTGCTGTCAAGGTGAGTTACGAAATGTAATTATTGATACTCCACATATGACTGTATTCATTACCTAACGCTTTAATTATTTCAAAAACGCTATACGTGTAACGCAAGAAGCAACTAGAATAGCTTTACAACTTCACTTGCAGTTCGAAATTGTAGTTTTATAACCTCACTTCACTTTTAGCCCGTGTGCTAAAAGTAAACAGCTGATTTCTTTAAACACGGTAAACTATAAAACGTCACTTTTAGTGAAACAAGCTAGCGCTAAAAGGCCTACTTTTAGTAGTGGTCGTAGATAAAATAATTTTTGCTTAACTGTCAAGGCCGACTTGTTTTTGAAAAACTGAAAATTTTCTTAAAATTCTCTACAAACCAAGCAGGAGAAATAATTCCTATAACATTTTTATGTAAAACCAAAGAGCATATGCTCTTTGGTAAAAATAAAAACAAAATTTAGTTCCCTCTTGTAAACTCAATCCGGGGACATACTGTATATACTATTTCTTATTAGTTTATTATAATAAATAAATTAATTAAAATATCTTTCATTTTTCCAACTGCATTCCGATCGCTGTACTCGTTTTTCAACACCGTGTAATCTAGAAGACAAATTGAGCTCGCTCGGGAACGAAGTTTCTGGGTACGAGATGTGGGGAGACGAAATATCCCCAGAACGAAATGTGGGGAGACGAAATATTCCCAGAACGAAATGTGGGGAACGAACTTTCTGCAAACCATCTTAAACACCGACTGCTGTGGTCATATGGTCAAAGTCCTACTTTAGAGACTAAAGAATTCAAACACTAGCAAGGGATTTTTTACATGTTACACATCGTAGTAACATGGGACCCACGGCTTTACATCACTTCCGAATGATGGCATTCTGTGGAAGTTTTCATCAGCATTTTGAAATTTTTTATTAATAACGAGATAATCTGAGTTCATCATTCAGTGTTCGTATAATCACAAGTTTTTTACATGCGGCCCACACAACATTTTTAAATTTGTAGCTGGCCCATGTCAAAAACGGTTGCTCATCCCTGGTTTAGACTAAGGAAGCTTCACTTTTGGGTTGACACAGCGCTGGATAACTAATAAAATATAAGTATAAGCAACTGTTACAGTACCTACCTTCAACATACGCAAACGAGAGATTTATACAGCCAGGATATGAGTGTATAGGATCACCATTTCGAATAACATGCGGTACTTTTGCATATATTTGATCCATAAGCCTTTTGCTTAACTTTTCCATCCAGCGATGATCATATTCCATTTCCCTGCTTGAAATTTCACATGCTGCTCCTATGCCTACAGCTAATGGTGTGGGGACTGTTCCACTCCGGAGGCCTCGTTCTTGCCCACCACCACTTTGCAAAGCCTCTACGCGAACTCTTGGTCGTCTGCGAACATATATAGCCCCAATGCCTTTCGGGCCGTATATTTTATGCCCACTAATGGACATTAAGTCAATATTCATAGCTTGAACATCTAAAGGTATTTTGCCTACTGCCTGAGCTGCGTCCGTATGGAAAAATACTTTCTTGGCTTTGCATAGCCTTCCTATTTCAGCAATTGGTTGCTTTACGCCTATTTCATTATTTACGGTCATTATTGACACTAAAGAAGTTTCCGGAGTGATCGCTTTCTCTAGTTCTTCTAACGATATGATACCATTCGTACCAACTGGCAAGTAGGTAACTCTAAAACCTTCTCCTTCCAATGCTCTGCAGGAATCCAAAACACATTTATGTTCCTAATAAAGGCGAAAGTTGTAAATTTAGTTGGAATGAAGGATTAGAAAATATTACCGTTTGTGTTGTAATCACATGCTTCTTTTTGGCGCCATAAAACCGAGCTACTCCTTTAACGGCAATATTATTGCTCTCTGTGGCTCCTGAAGTAAAAATTATTTCTTTTGGGTCTGCGCCAATAATATCAGCAATTTGAATTCTAGCTTTTTCGACAGCTAGTTCTGATTCCCATCCGTATGCATGGGTTCGAGAGTGTGGATTGCCATAGTACGATGTAAAATAAGGGAGCATGGCATCGAGAACTCGAGGATCCTGAAATTAATTTTTTGGTTACCCAAGTCGAATTCCTGCTAAAGAAAAATTACCAAAGGGGTTGTAGCCTGAGCATCCAAATATAAGGGTCTACCATTGCACACATCGTCCTTGATGCTAAATCGTGTTTCTAAAAGTCAGTGGTTGATTGAAATTACAAAACATAACCTTCGTTGATGCATTACCGGTGGATAAACTGCGACCGTTTTTAAGTAATGACACTTCCGTAGAACTTTTCCAGGTACGTCCTGGCACATTCCCCAACAATTTGCCAATATTTCGATACATTTTGTTGTATTTATACACGGTAATAGCACATATCCTTGATATTTCACAACATTTTTATTTTCCCCAATCAACAGCCCAGTGCACAAAACAGTATCTAATGCGCAGTGCAAACTGCAGAGTACATTATTGGTTATTTATTTTGGCGGAAGGTTCAAACTGTGCTGCATGGTTGAAATTTCCTAAAGCATTCACAGCTTTCACAGCTATTAATAAGTATTTAATTTTTCTTTTAAGAATTATATTAAAATATACAGACATTCAATAAATGTCTTTAAGAAAGCAGATAGCAATTATCTTGCATATTATGGACACTTTGTCTACGCTTTTATGAAATTTCTATTCACCGGCAAGATCAGGAGTGATCAATTCATGTCGGAATAGCAATTTATGCAACAAGTGCTAAAAGTTTACGTTTATGCACGCGACATGAAAATTATGAAACGAAGCCGAAGGCTGAGTTTCATAACATGTCTGGAGTTTCGTTTGGTACACAACGAACCGAATTTTAAAAAAACTTGATTTAACCATGAATTATTTACAAACATGGGAGCTTAAGACTACTTGGAATTTATTTACAGTAGGAGTAGCATCTTAAGACTATCTTTACTGTAAGAAGGCTACCTTAAGACTGATTTATACTAGAGGTGGGGTCAGGCGCGTGCTGGGACTCTACAGAGAGCCCGGGCATTTAAATTTAAAAAAAGGCCTCTAAAAATACCGTGGTGAAAATTTAAATTTTTTCGAGGTCATATGATCTAAAACAACAGAACTTAAAGTTGAGAAATATAGTCACTTATAATATCATGAGTAGCCAAGTTATGTCGACTATAAAAATAACTTTGACTAAAATGGTATTCGAAGCACTATTCAATGAATCAAACTATTTTTTCAAATAGTTTTCAGCAAATCTAGCAACAAACCATGCAATTTCTATAGTAACAGAAAACTAAAATTGATTTTTTTTTAAATAGAAACTACATTTGTTTAACATAGTCATATACATAATACTATAAGTACTGAAAGTTATGTCGATTATTGTTGGGGTAGTAGGTATCACCATTGTCTAATTAATATAATTAGACAATGGTATCACGAAGGTCTATTGCGTTTGGGTAGAAACGTTGCAGAAGCAATGGATATGAGTGATACCACCTAAAAAATAGTCTACCTAACTTTGACTACGAATAATATCTCTAGGACTATTCAGTGAACCAAACCCATTTTTCAAATTAAAAAGACTCAACATTTGGTTACATATGTCAAAAAAAATCTGGTGTGATACACTCACACAACTTCCTTTTACAGTGATCTTATAATTAGTCAAAAATTTTATTTTTAATTTTTAACCATTTGTTAAAAATTTTCAAAAATTACAAATTCTACAAAAACGGTACAAAATCGAGTGTTAGTTGAAGAGACAAATTTTCTCTAGAATTTTAAGGTGAATTCAAAAATGTAATAATATACCGGGTGTTTTATTTAAAATAGGAGTTAATAAAAAAAATAGAAAAAAAAACAAAAGAAACCCACTTTAGAAGTATTCAACTGGAAAATCACCTATCTCACATCAATACACATTAAAAATGTAAGAAAAATGTAAAGTTTAAAAAAAATCGTTAGAGCCGTTTTTGAAAAAATCGAAAAAAACTGAAAAATCACAAGAGTAAACACCTACTTCCGGTTATGCGATTTTCTTCAAAAACTTGCTGTCTCATCTACATAGTACACAAAACTTATATATGAAGTTTCAATGCCATACCTCTTTTCGTTTTTGAGATATTCTGTTCACAGATAGACACACAGACAGACAGACAGACAGACAGACCAATGAAAAAAAATATGTTTTTTGGGATCAGGGGACTCTAAAACGTGAAGATCTGTTGAAAACTCAATTTCGAATTTTTGGGGTGAATCCAATACTTCCTTTATAGTAGTAAAAGGAAGTAAAAAAGTGTATAAACATCTTCAATAAATATTTGAACTTGTTCAAAATAGTCACTTGAGTACTAGTACAATATTCGCTACAATTCGGTACTAGTACAATAGTCACTACAGTGACATTGGCCGTGAAATGCAAAATCTAAAGTTTTCATTGGTCCACTTTTGACAAATGACAGGTGAACTGAATTATCAGTAGAAATATAACAAGTGCTTGAAAAATTTCCGGAAATATTTGGAAATATGTTCTTCAGCTATTTTTTCAATAAGAGCATGAGTGCATGCCAACTGAAAAAATCCCGACTCCGAAGGAGGAGGGATTTTTTCTTGGAGGCATGCACGAATGCTTTTGTTGAAAAAAAAATAGCTGCATAACATATTTCCAAATATTTCCGTAGGGAAATTTGTTGAGCACGCGTTATATTTTGATAGAGAATATCACGAATGAAAAAACACAGTAGCAACAATCAGTATCGGCCTACTGACTTTGTTCAGAGCTTCATTGTTTCTAAATACTTTGATGACAGTGACAGAAGTGGAAATTTCCCGGTAAATTTCCGATTATCAATTTTCGCCGTTACCATGGTAACTTTCCAACTAAATTTGCATAAGGGATATTCTCACTTAAATACTTTTTAGGAAGATATATCTTTTTTTTCTTGTATGTGGATATTTCCGCTGATATTTTTTTGAATAGTTAAGAAACTTCAATTTCTGGACTTTTTCACATGTGGCAGGTGAATTGAATCGTCAAAATAGTAATTGGTAACGTAAAATTAGGCAGGGTAATATGGTAACAAAACTAAAAAAATGATAAGTAAAATGTACTCAAAACTAGTAGCTATTTATTGTATAAGTGTTGAATGTAGCATATAAGTCACGAAAGAAGAGGTTTAATCACGACGCCCGCTGGGGTAGTGCAATACAACGTTTTAGCTAACACCTCTCTTAAATCTCTTTAATATTTTTTTTCTGATTTTTTTATACTAACATGACATTTGATATACTATTAATAAGATTTAAAAGTTACAAACAAACCTTGGATTAGTTCGTATGTAGCTATAATAATTATTTCTTCGTGGTTTTTCTATTTTTTCTTACTAGTTAGTGGCTGACTAATGATGAACTGTCACGGAAAAAAGTTGGTCCCGGCGGTCATACAACATCATGACAGTCGTTAGTGAGGTTGGAAGTCCTCATAACTGCACATCGACGCCTGTAATTGGCCTAACGGCTGTTGGCTGAGTGCAAATTAAATTAAATTAATTAAATAAATTAAATAAATTAAATAAATTAAATAAATTAAATAAATTAAATAAATTAAATAAATTAAATAAATTAAATAAATTAAATAAATTAAATAAATTAAATAAATGAAATTAAATAATTTGATGAATTTATTTCATTGCCGAGCAAGTATTGTGAGCGAGTTCAATAAAGAAGACGAGTCAATAAAGACAGATTATGTACGAGTGATCATTGTCTTTAGCTTTAGCTGTCTTATAAACGTTTTCAACATTTCTCTTTGATAACTGGTGTCACAGTTTGGCAAACATCATTCACTTTTCCTTCAATTTTTTTTGCTGGAATAACTTCACAAATTCTGTTGAAGGAGCTTATCGGCATACTTTGACTAATTTCAAGAAATCTACGACAATCCAAAGCATTCTAAATCACTATAAAATGATCCATGATCCACAAATCTGCTCTCTATACTGACTATAATTTGCACTATCATGACATTGTTAATGTGGTCAAACGAAAGTGATCTTCATTTTGATAAATTATATTTTTTAAAGAACATACGAATAGTCCCAGGGCCCGACAACTCAGGGCCCACCGGGAAATGCCCGGTAGCCCGGCAGGCCAGCACGCGCCTGGGTGGGGTGATTCATGAACGAATCGTTCATTCGAACGACTCCGACCAAAGAATCGTATGAATCGGTTCTTTCCTCTCTCGATTCGTCGTTCAATTGATTCGAAGTTACGTTTTGTACGACGCTGCGCAGCGTGATTTAAATCTGAATAAAGAATCGTGAATCCTATGAATCGGTTTCTTCTTGTCTCGGATCGTCGTTTGTATTAGATTTTGATCGTACGACGCAATGCGCGATTCAAAAATTGAAACCCGAACGCGAACGGGACGAACTAAACGAAACCGAATCTTAAACTTGGTTGGTGCCACTGTTTCATAAGTAATACATGCAACTACAATGCAATTAAACTGATAACTGACCAAGCGGCAAGCGCATTTCAGCAAGCACAGCAAAGATAGTATGGAAGGTTCATGATTCATAGCGTCCTGGTTTCAAGAATACGAATGCGCTCGGTGCAAAACCTAAAATTCAGGGGGACCCAACCGAACGAAACTCAATCGTTCAAATGAACGAATCGAATGAATCGGTCTATGTTGATTGATTGAATCGTAAGAATCGACTCCCAAAAATGAATCAGATTGCCCACCTCTAATTTATACAAATCATACGAAGCAGGAAGCTAAAAGTTATCTAATCTAGGATATGCTAGCTTTCAAGAGATTAGCGGCAACTGTCGGCACATGTGGTGCTGCGTAAGCTATTCTAATAATATAATTCCTCCTTTCTTAAAGTCTGTGATAACGTTATCAAAGGCGTTATTACAGCTTACAATCAAACTTTTACATTTTATACAATTTAAAACAATACATTTTATGCATAATGAAATAGTACGTTCTTTAGAGTGATTTAGGAGCGATTACAATCTTTATTTAGAAAGTCAATAAGTTTGATTTTTAAGGAGTTGCGCCTAACATACATATATAAAAGTAAACTTATAGCTAGCAATATAATTATTATAGTAAGAATAATTAATGACACACTTACGGGATTTGAATTGATATGATGAACGGGTTTTAGCGCGTGTTTTTGATCATTTAATTTTATTTGATCTCTAGTTAATAGGGATCAAATCGATTTTTGAAATATTGATATGTTTTGATTTGGAAATTATTATCTTGTCGATACTTGGAATTTTCAGATCGACAACTTTATTTGAAATAGTTTTGGCTGTGAATAACATATGTTCGTGATTTACGAGAACAATGCAATCCGGGGTTAGATGCATAATTTTGGAGCCAAGCAATTCCTTTCTAAAATTTTGATTGTTACATTTAATATCTAATATAGCCTTAGAACGTGAAGTTATTAACCATGTGGCTGGATTAATTTGTGATATTTTAATATCTGTTAGATCGAATAAATACGGAGTACACGTTTGATTATTATTAAATGAAAGCAGTTGCGTTTCATATAATTTTTCGTTGAGAATTTCAAAATGGTTATTTTGGTTGCAAAAGTACGTATCTAAACTTGCAGTGATCAATTTCCATGGGGATACTGGTTTTAACGTTAAATAACAAAGTATTGTAAGTTGGTATGATCATGCGAAATTGTTGGTTTTTAATAAATATTGGAAAAGGTATCAGTTGTATCATCTGATATCTATTAGGTTTAGAGGTTAATGGGACTTCGAAAATAAATGTCATTTTGTTATTAATCTGATATACTTTAGTGACGATAATTATTGATTCATACAAGTGCAAGTATTTAAAGTCTGCGGGATAAGGAATAGTTAATGTTTTTTTCTGATATATCGTTAAGATAATTAGAAATTTCATTTAAATTTTGAATCAAATCGTTATTGTCAATTAGTGACATATGCATCTGCTGGTGTTGGGCAAAAGTTAGTGCGTTTTCTAACTCTGCGAATATGTTTATAAATAATTGTTAGGACTGAAATGCTTCCATTAAAATTGTTCTTACAGTATATGAAGCAATGGTATTTTGTATTTCATCGTTTTCCAAAAAGATTCTATTAATTTTGTCACTTAGTAATAACTGGTTTTTCGCTAGATCGTTTACTGCTGAAATTGTGTCGTTTAAGACTAGTTTGTTCCAATAAAATATCTTTGTGTACGTCGTTACTTTTTTGTAATTTAGCAATTGCTGTTTCATATCTAATCATTTACATCAAGATTGCCGGTTAAAAATTTAATAACTGATCCTAGGCCGTCAATGAGTCCACGTTTCTTAATTTTGTGTTCCATTTCAGGAAATAGTTGATTAAGGAGTCGGTCAGCTTTTTCTAAATATAGTTTTATAATTAATAGAATATTATTATGATTAATTAAAATGTCTTAAATTTTCTTGAAATGCATGTGTTCAACGGGGAAATATAAATCTTCAAGGAGCATAATAGTTTTGATTAAATTACTTCTAAGTGTGCCATAATTTATAAGCATGGGTGTATAATCTATATTTTTGATTAACGTAAATTCGCTTTCCTTCAGAATAGCGTTACCTAAATTTAAAAGGTATAGTCCGGGGTTGTCTTCGAGGTTTTTGATAGTTACGTCGCCAGTCACATATTGGATTGTGAGGGCGCACAGGATTGTCAGGATGATTGACCTGTAAAAGGCAATAATTCAGTAATATGCCTTTTGATTTTAGGTCCGTCGTTGACGGGTGTTAATTCATAAATGTCATGTTCGAGAATTTGGGAAATGACAAAGGGTCCAGTAAATTTTGGTTCTTTTTTATTTCTAAAATTGGTTTTTACGAATACTCGATCTTCAAATCTAAAAGTTTTATTTTTACGGGTTGGATTCAATTTCAGGTTGCGTTTCCATTTAGTTTCCGTTTGTTTGTCATGTAGGGCTCTATATAAATTTTTCATTTTTGTCTTGTGTTGTGACAGATAATCGTGATAGTACGAGTAGTAATGCGACACCTTAATTGGAGCAATCAAATTAACTGACCTAATTAAATCCGCGAATTAAATCCGCGGATTGATCTAATTAAATCCGCGGTTTGACCCAATTAATTTCGTGGTTTGACCTAATTAATTTTAATATGTGCTACTGCTTAAATTACGCATTAGCTACTGATTAAATTACGCGGCGGCCATTTTCAATTTTCGCGCGAATATTTTAATTCGAAATTTTTCAGATTTTTCTAAGTTCAATTTTTTGAATTTAAACTTCCCGGGTGTCGGCCATCTTTGTTTTCTGCGTGCGCACTTCTCGCGGCTGCCAGTTTGAATTTGAAATTTTTTCAGATTTTTTCGAAGTTTTATTTTTGAATTTGAGTGATACGCATGAATGGATTATCGAGATTTCCATTGTCCCTGCCTACTATATAGCTGGAAATTTCCGCTCGACCGTCGAAAATTTGAAATCTATATGAATATCGGTGCACCTAATTTGTTATTGTACCATTTGAAGCCTTGAAATGCAGGCTTTAACTTGATTGTTAGCACAGACAAAGGAATTTGCTATGATATCACCGAATCTGCAGGTACGGTCAGCTTTCCTGCGCTCATACTTTATGTAAAGTGGAAATTTCCTCTCGCTTCCACTCTGTGGCGCCCGTTTTTAAATTTCAATTGGTAAATTAGCCATCTCTCTGACTGTTTTCAGTCGCACACTCATCTGTCTCTCTTCATCGAAATATTTTTAAAATTCAAAGAGTTATACATCTTGAATAATGACAAAGCATAATTTATAAGAAGTTTATTAATGAGTTGTTGAACCTGAAACCAATTAGAGTATTAGGTATTTATTCTATTAGACTAACGAGACGAGTATTGAAAATAACCAGTGGATTTTTTATAAGAGCCTCTATAAACAATCAAATAAACTTTTCTCGATTGCCTATTGGTACAGAAATTTGATTTTACACATATGATAATAATTAAACACATGTGAATAATTATTTTAATTCACGAACAAAGCATCGTCTCTCGTCTCGCTCATCGCAGCTGTTCTCTCTCACTCCCAAGTCGAATTTGAGCCCTAGTTGTCACGAGATTGTCATGTTTGGCTTTTATTTTATAAGTAAAGCGTCTGTGAAAAGAAAATATATGTATGTTGACCACAAATTAACATAAATTTGAATAAAAAACACGCAATTTTGTTGAAAAATGTTCTGTTCCACATCATCTCACCTGGAAATTTATAAAAATCGGCATCTTGTCGCATTAAATTCTGCAAAAACGACAAAAACAATATTTTTATACAACTTTCATTGAAAAATCTTCTGCCACAATCATTTCTAGAAGCAAAATTGCAGTAACGTAGACTCGCTGTGCATTTTATTACAAAAGTTCTTATACTTTTGATGAAAATATATACATATTGACCACAAATTAACATAAATTTGAAATAAAAACACGCACTTTCGTTGACAAATGTTCTGTTCCACATCATCTCACTTAAATTTTTACAAAATCGACATCATGTCACATAAATTATACAAAAAATGACATTTTAAGTCAGTACACGATGAAAATTTAATAAAAAATATGCAATTGCGCATCATCGCACTTAAAAAATTATCACAATTCGTTTTACAAAACGAATTATAATAACGAAAATGATGTAAAAACAGTTTTTAGAGTTATTTCTAAGCATAATTTTGCAAATTTTTTACACTTTTTATAAAATGCATCGCTCAAAATGAAAAGAAATCACAATTTTTTAAATTATATCACACCATTATGAAATCGTAGATTGACTTTTTGAAATTTTACATTTTGTAACTTTAGAATAACTTCAAATACTAATATTTTAGCTTTAGATTTTGTAATTATTGCAGATTCATGAAAAAACAAAAGCAGAGTAAAAATAAAAAAACACAAACACTTTGTAATCAATACACAAATATATTGTTCTTATTTCGTATAATACTTAATAATATAAAAATGAATGTACAGCTGAATGTCTTATTTTCTAAAAATTTACTAGAAATTTATAAAACTGTAGTTTGAGGTGTACAACATTTCAAATTAAAAAAGCTGCAAGTAATAAAATCAGAATTCGTTTACAGGGGATCGTAGAACAAATTTCATTGGGGCGTTTTAAAGTTTAGGGCGCTCCCAATCCAAAATTCTGTTTGTATTTGATGTTGAGGACCTCTGCCTTAGAGGTGTTTTTCTAAAGGCCCTTTTTGGAAGTGCTTTCTAATCCACGTTTCTCTGACTGCACCTTTTTGATGTGGACTTGGATGAGTAGCTGGTGTTTTTAATTTATATTCAAAATCGGACTCGCAGTTATCAGTTTCCATATCGGTTTTTCCTGTAGTACCAGTCGGGGTTGGCTTCTTTTGCTGTTTAGGTTTAGCTAGCAGCACATTAGCAACGTTAAGGTCTTTGATGTAATCAGCAAACTGTAGGCGTCCGGGTGGATTAATAGTTTTTCGAGGCCTCAGAGTGTCGTGAACTAAATCGACATTGTTAGACGCCGGTAAATTTTCATTCTTTATAGTAACGGTACCTTTGTGATCCCAGCTCACATCGTTTGAGGCACTCAAAATACTCAGGAAAACTTCAGCTTTTTTCTTAAAAGTTTTGGGAAGTGTAGATAACATAATGGCATTTGATAGGCTGTTACTGCTTGTTTCAATAGGTATTTTGATTGGCTGCCGTACCTGGTTTTTGAAATGAAGGAATCTTTGTAACACTTGGTTGTACTGCCCCCATTTATCGTGATCAGTTAATTTGGACTTTAAAACTTTTTGCATTTCGTCATCAAGCTGAGATAATATATTTTTCTCCGCATTATCGCCAGACTTAAGGCGTTGGACAAATTCCGGCAATACAACCAACATCTTCCGCGCTTGGTCCATTTTAGTCGAAAAAGGAGTTCAGCCGTTTGTTCTGGTAGAGCCGTCATGAATAAACTAACTTAAAATCAAGACTTTCATAATAAATATAAAAAAAATATGGTAGGTACGGGAATCGAACCCGTATTCTCTCTCGAGATCAGAGCTTAAATCTGACGCCTTAACCATTCGGCCAACCTGCCTCCCTGTATAAACGAACACTCTCTGCATAATTAAGAAAACATATAGTTTAAAAGCCTGGGACAATGGGATAATCCATTCATGCGCGTCACTCAAATTATAAAATAAAAGAATTATTTCCATGAAAACCAGTTAGAAAGCCAATTTAAAAAAAATTGTATCAACCTTTAAACACAATAGGCTACACAATTCCATTCTTATAAATTATATTTTTCAAAAAATATTTTGTTTTAAAGTCTGGAGTCAGAACAGTTAAATGGCGTTCTGTTCAAACCCTTTAAATCCCGTAGCGCTCCGTGGTGTAGCGGAATAAGCCTATGTAAGCCCAATGTGGATGCCAACATAGAGGGTTCAAATCCAAGTCCGCCAGAGATTTTTTTAAATTAAACATCCGTCTTGTGAATGCCAGAGAGATAACCAACGCGCCATGAGTACCAGAGAGAGACAGATTTATCAATTTGAAATTCAAAACGGTCGCTAAATTGAAATTCAAACTGGCATCCGAGAGAAGTGCGCGAGCAGAAAACCAAGATGGCCGACACCCGGGAAGCTTAAATTCAAAAAATGGAACTGAAAAATTTCAAATTAAAATATTCGCGCGAAAATTGAAAATGGCCGTCGCGTAATTCCGGCAGCAAATTAAAAATGGCCGCCGCGTAATTTAATCAGTAGCTAATGCGTAATTTAAGCAGTAATACATATCAAAATTAATTAGGTCAAACCGCGAAATTAATTGGGTCAAACCGCGGATTTAATTAGATCAATCCGCGGATTTAATTCGGGGATTTAATTAGGTCAATTAATTTGATTGCTCCAATTAAGGTGTCGCATTACTACTAGTACGATTTCGTATAGTTAATATCAAAGCGATTTTTACTTTCAGTGTGTCCAAATACTATCTCAAACGGTGTTAGTTTAAGATTGGAGGGTATAGTGTGGTTGTATGCTAAGATACAATATTGTATTTTTTGATGTTCGTGTATATTTGTTAATAATCGGTAATGTTCAATAATGGTTGAATGTAAGGATTCAACTAACGAATTTGACTGGTGATGGTGAGGGGTTGATGTGTGTAACTGTTTGCTTTTCCTAAATGATAATTTTGCATTTGAATTTGTCGTTCTTCTGATTTTATAATGTAAGTTACTTGGGTTGTACAGCGGTGAAATTTAGGTGTGTTTTGATTAATTATGTCTTTTAAGAAATTTGAAAAGTCTAAGTAAAGTGCGTCACAGTGTTAGATAAGCGATCTATTGAACATATCTACTTTATTCCAGGGCCGGCGTCACACTTTTAGCCCGAGTGGGTAGTAAGGTGACCCAGGGGGTGGGGGGGAGGGGGAGTTCCAAGTGATTTTTTTACAATACACTAATATAAAATGATGAGGGATACAGGGTTACGATCAAATATTGATAAAAATATAGTTTGATATGTCACAAAGTTCAATTTATTTGCTTTCGTTTAAAGATATAAATAAATCATTTTCGTAGGGCGAAACAAGACGTTTGTTTTCCATTACGAACAATAAATTCATCCATTAAAGTTTCTAAATCGAGCACATCAACTGAATCCGGATAGAAATGGAAAATAGCAACGTGGTATGACTACCTCTGGCTGTAGTTCCGAATAGGACCCACCCCCAATTTCAAATTTTAGGTTTTGTTCGAAAGTTTCGAGTGGGTAATTAACCACACGGATATTTTCGAGTGGGTAATACTACCCATACTACCCACGTCAACCGCCGGCCCTGCTTTATTAATGTCGTTAACAAATACTGAGTGATGTCTGATGCCGTCGTATTTTGTAATTTGAATTTTTCTCGGTAAATTAGCTCTTGTAAATTCAATTTGATTTTTAAAATGTTGCACCGGTTTCTCTGCTATATCAATTACTGGAGTAGATGAGTGTTGAGTATGTACAGTGTCGGCAAGGGAATTATTGTCATTTTCGTTATTTGATATTGGTTCTTCAATTTGGTGAATTGTTTTAGAGACTGGATTTACTAATACATTAGAAATTATTTTACAAACGAGGTTTTGTTGTTACGGGTGGTACGATAGTAGGTGTACTAAATATTTCATCAATATCGGGTGTACTGGCTCTACTAGCCATGACGCTTTGTTTGTCGTTAAATGGTTGAGGTGTATCTAGTCTGTCAGGTGTTTTAATGGACATGGGGTAAATTTGGATGCTTGACAGGGCGTCAGCTACTTTATTAAGTTTTCCTGGCAAGTAATTTACTGTAAAATCGAATTCTTATAATTTTAGCGCCCAGCGTGTTAGTTTAGAATTTGGTTCTTTCAAATTTTTTAACCAGACTAATGGTCTGTATTCAGTATACATTATAAATTTAGTTCCAAATAGATACGGTCTAAATTGTTTGGTCGCCCAAACCATGGCTAAAAGTTCTCGTTCTATAGTGGTGTACCGTTGTTCTGCGTCATTCAAAGTTCTTGATGCATAGCAAATTGGTTTAGCTTCTTGTGATAGTACAGCGCCTAAAGCCTATTCAGATGCGTCTGTAGTTAGTTCAAAAGTCTTTTCAAAATTGGGGTATTGAAGTAGGGGTTCATTTGTTAGGAGTTGTTTACAATAGTTGAAATTATTAATTTGTATTGAGGTGTCATTTGTTTCATATTCTTCTAAAAAATAAAGGGTTGTAGATGTGAATTTGTTTTGTTCCATTTGAGGTATTTATAAGACTAGTTTTATACCAATTATTATGAAGTTTGACTACTGCTGAGGGCATTATGACATTGTTATCAAGGTTTAGTTTTGGGCTAATTTTGAACCATTGCTTCCGACTGCAGGAAGAGTTACAAATAGCTCTGTTCGTGGGGGTATTACAATTTGTTTTAATACATTTTTAGTTTTTAATTTGGAAAAATTGCATTCGTTTCTTTTTTCAATTTCTTGTTTGGTTTTAGAAGGGTTATAGTAAAATGGTACAGTGTTGCTTTCGATCTGGATATGCATCCACTTGTAGTTTATTGTTGCAGGTAAATTGGAAAGTAAGTCTGAACCTATGAGCCCTACGTATTCATTATGAAAATCAAATAAGAAACATGTGTGAGTGCCATCTTCTTTAAAAAGATTTGGAATAGGTAAATCTGCTACAAAGTTATGTCGAGTAGTTCCGTGTGATGTGGTTATTTCGAAATTGCATGGATAGATTAAATTTGGAAAATATGTTTGTGCACATTTGGGGGAAATAATTGTTTTAGAACTGCCGGTGGCTATCATAAGTTTGTCACCAGTTGTTGGTATTATTATATAAGGGAGATTGGATTTTGGGTTGATGTTAAAGTTTTCTATGACTTCCGAGGCCGTTAACGAAAATTTACAGGTGGGTCGGGATCTTCGTTATCAGAGTGACCTTCAGGTAAACAGAAAAAAATCTGTGGTTGGATTTAGTGTACTGAAATTTTTTTCACAATTTTCAAAGGTTTCTTGTTCGTAATAAGGATCTTGTTCATATTCGGGGAAATTTGAACTTGATTGTTGAGGCATGACATTTTCATGGAATAGTTCTTCGGAATGAAAATTTCTAGGTTGGCTGGACTGTCTTATTATATTTTGGGAGTTTGCGCGAAATTTATTAGGGTTGGTTAATAGTTGAGTAACACTTCTTTTTATCGTGCTAACTTCCATAGGTTCTGGTCGAAAAGAGGGTTTAAAATGTGGTTTCGGTGCAAAAACATTATTTTGGGGGTTTTGAAAATTTCTTGTTTGATTAAAATTTCTATTAGGATTAAACTGTGATTGTTTGAACTGCGATGGATTGAACTGCGGTTGCTTGTATTGCGAACTCATTGTATTAGGTGTAAAATTATTGAATCGGGGTGTATATAAATTTTGGGCTTGAGAATTTTGGTTAAAGTAATTCGGATTATAGCTTTGTGTAGCTGGGTTATGGTTGCCTATAGCACACAACTTTGATGGTTTTTGGTTTAAATTTGAAAATTGTTTATTATTTTGGGTTTGAGAGTACCTAATGTCTAATTCTTCTTTGATCATTGCAAGAGCTTCTTTTAAAGATTTGGGGTTACGACTTCTAATGAAACTACCTAAGTTCTTATTTAGCCCGCTTACAAAAGTTCGTAAAGCTAAGGCTTTATTAGCTTCTAATTTATGATCTTTGTTACGGTTTTAATTCATCAGATCGACATCGATCAAGAGCACTGTCAAAAATCGGGTACAAACTACAGGGTTCGCCGGCTTTCCCTAGAAAACACAGATCTAAATGTGTCGGGACAGGTGTTGTTGCCCCAGTTACCCGCACTTAGCTCAATCGGGATGGGGTAGTTCGAAGACTTAAATGAAAAGCCGACGGGGTACTTACCCTAAAGCTTGCTTAAAAGAATTGCCAAAGGACGCCACTTGCTTCTGATATGAAATGAAAGCGGGGCTGAAGCAAGAAGAACCACGCTAAATATGCCAGAAATTCGCCAGGGTTGCTTACAAGCCGCTCCAGCGTTGTTCACTAGGTTCCCCTCCAGCCGGGCGGTGAGCACCAGGTGGTCCTATTGACTTACCTTATGACCACTTTCCTAAAGGGGTTTAAAAACATTTACTCAAGCCGATAATCGTCGGACTTATTCAGCAAAAGCACGTGTTCCAGCTTTACACGTCTTTACACTTGGCTTTTTGCCACCTTCGGATTGGAGATTCGCAGATTCTAGGTTTAAATCAATTAAACAAACAAATTATGACAATAGAGCCATTTAATGACTTGAAAATATGCACAATCAGGGCCACAAGTTGACCATGAAAACGAAAAGATTCATCCTAACTGAAAATTTCGGGATCCCTGCCAAAGTTAACTTAAAATGCAAAAAATCAACACACAAGACAAAAGGTTTTACACAGAAATGAACGGGATAATTTCCCAACGTACATTAATAACCAAATAACGTAAAGTATCGGCGCAGAGTTCCATAAAATACGGCGCACCCTATACATTTATTTCGAAAGCACTTCCGCGTCACAATAAACCATTAAACATAATACATAGGTAGGTTACCTTTCGTAGCTAGAACACCTGCGGCGTTGATGGTGGTCGGTGCCAAAGCCGGGCTTAAGGAGGTCCAGTGGCGAACAGGACTCGAGGGAATTGAAGACAGTCGGCAGCAACCATCAATCGAAGAAGTGACAGCAAACAATACGATGTTGCGCGGCCGCTCTTTCTTTAAACAAACCCGACATTGACACAGATATGCATTACGCAATAGTTTTTTTTCCGACTTAACAGGGAAAAAAGTTAGTTGAGGCTCTTCAGATATCGTTTCTAATCGAATCGGCAAAGAGTGCCAAAAGTCTCCGCGGAGACCAGCTGTATGAAACGAAAATCGGCCAATTTAACAACGTCGAGTTAAATACACTTCCACCGCCCACCGCGCAAAAAAGTCAAAAAGGATTCACAACTTAATCACCACAAGTTAGCAAAAGCTCTCCCGATTCGCAGCGCAAGCTACGAACCGGGGTAGCGAAAATCACAACCGCCTAGTTCACTCAAGATCTGGGTACCGATTGAAACTTAATTCGAATTCCGCGCGAAGAAGCACAACGGAAGAAAACTTCGAACTCCGAAACCACTAATTTTAAATGCATCATTCCCTAAGGAGTTATCAATTTTTATTTCTTTTACACAAAGCTTGGTTATCAAAGAAAGCAACTACACGCAGCATGAGGTCATATCTGACTTAGCAAAATTCGGGGGGAAGCCCCGCTTGTTAATACTGCATATCGAAAAGTTCCATGAGGCTCACGTTTCAGGTTACAAGGACAATTCTAAAGAACTTCAGGCGCTAAGTTATTAAAAGAAACATTGAGCTTCGAAATCAGTGTTCACACATTCGTGACAACAAAGGATTCATCAAACCTTATTTTCAAAAGCTTAAATACATCGGGCAGTAAGCAAGCTAAATAGTTGGAATACAATACGGTCTTATCGCTAACATGGAACAAAGAATGAATTTATAATTACAATTCGGGGAAATATAACCTGAACGAAAATTACTGCGAGAAACTACGCCGTCCCAATAAAATGTTTATAAAGGAATTTTACAGGTTACGAGCATCTGAACGCTGGCTGAAATGAATTCGAATAAACTAGTACAGGGCCGAATCCAGTAAAATTTTAGGTAGAACGAACGAGGTCAAAAAAAAATTAAAGTCACATTACACCCCCCTCACTAGAGATCAATTTCCCAAATTGGTCCTTGAGACGACCGAGAGAGTTGCTAGCAGGTTTGCTTAACTTAAGGTGCGGATTGAGATAGCCGTCACTACTCAGGATCCCAATCACGCGATGAGGGATAGCGTCAATAGACAGAGTGAGACGGAAGAAAAAAAATTGCCAAAAAGACCGGTTACGCCGGTGGAAATTACGTAAAACCTCAATCAGGCACTGACGGTTCGGTGAAGCCTAGAACACCCCTCCCCGGACCAGGGAATCGGGCGACAAATAAACGTAATTTGTCCCACAGGAGGGTACTCCGCCAGGGGTCCCATTCGACTTGGCGATCGAAACTCAATATCAAAAATGTTTAAAAACGTAAAACACGGACCACTCCACCCCGTGAAGGGTGGTGCCCACATCCCAAAAGAATCCGACCATGGCCGAGCGGCCATGGCACGCGCCGATGGGTTGACGGGTAAGCCAGGCGACCGGACCCACTGCCGACTCATTATCCGGCCCCATGACACAGTTTGAAAAGAAAAGTGCCACAGGCAAAACGGGTGAGGACAATGACAGGTGTCGCCGAACACACAGTAAAGGGAGGATAGAACGAAAGAAGAAAGATGAGAGAGAAGAGTTGATATCCCACCCGGGATTTATTTTGCTCTTGAAAGAGCTTGTTACAATAGGGTATAAGTCATCACTGTGAACTCTTCCGTCCAACCTACTAATCGAACACAGGGGTACGAAGCCCCAAGGTTCGAAACCTAACTCACGAAGACCCGTTGAAGAGGGCACGCGAGGCGTCACGGGATCAGCCTCTTGTGTTTGTCCCACAGCAACAAACGATCAAAGAAAGGGGTAGCCACGAACGACAGGAGTTTCGAAGGCTTTGAAGGCTGCCTAGCCTAAACTAACCTATCCTATTCTATCCTATGCTAATAAAGCGAACAATTATATACAACAGTATGTCACACATGGTTAATCCATTGTGACTTAGGATTGTCAAGGAAAAGAAAACTAAGTCTACCGAAATCCTCAATCGATGACGATGCCGAAAGCCAAATCGTCTCTGAATTCGCATAATGCGGGACCGAAAATGACTCCAACACCGAACACCAAAAGAAAATCCGGAAAAACAAAGTCTCCAACAAATGTCAAACATAAAATTCACTAAAGACACAACATGCGAACAGCCTGGCTTTGACTGTCACACGAAGCTCCAAAGCTAACAACGAAATCGCTCCTCCCAAAGTCCAAAGGGCAGGAATACGATGCATGACCTAAAGTCATCAAAACAAAATTCGGTAGGCGACGACAGATCGTTCATAAATAAGTCACTTAAACACAACGACAATAGGCGACTAAATCGCAACATACTTCAACATGGTAAACTACTAAGTCAATAAATGAAAAGGGGTACGACAAAAAGTGTACAAGACACTACGACAAGTGTTGATGCACGCGAAGAAATCAGAAAACGAAGTTGGGCGATACACGATAAAAATGGGAACGAAATAGAAGTCAATAAAAAAAAAAACTACGCCAAGCCAACTAAGAAGATGGTTTGAGAGATATTACAAATTCGCATAAAGCGGATCTTACAAACCCACCAACACAAACCACATCTTAACAACGAACCAATACAGGATAATGAAAGCAAAAACGATTTCCCACTCGTCAGCAAACAACAACACGGCACCACATCAAAGAATGACAACAACAAAAAAAGTCAACATCAGTAATCTAGAAGCGTCAATGTCGATGAACTCTACTAACTTCAACTTAAATTCAGAATAGCACAATAAAATTTCAAACTAGCTAAAGGCTAAACACAATCAACAATAAACTAATTCAAAAAAAATTCGATACCTTCCAGCAATTTCAGAGTTTTCACGAAAAGAAAACTAAACAACACGGTTTGCTTGATGGTCATTACTAAAAAAAACGATAGCACCAAAAAGAATGGCTTCAAAATGTGCCTTAGCACGAAAAAGAAAATGTTGAAATGTTGAACACGAAAAAACACAAAAATCCCGCGAAAAATCCCAGAAAAAACAATGTTTGGTCTGTCAAAGGGATAGCAAGGAACTCATTTAATAAAAGAAAACATATAGAATACGCGTCCTGATATGAAAAAAACACGTTTCCCAATTTCAAAGTCTTGAAGAGTCAAGTTTTCATGAAAAATACTGGAAAAAACTATATGACGTTGATGCCAAAGACTAAAATGAAGCTATATGATAAGAAAAGAAACGCAAAAACAATGCCCTAAAGGCGTTATCGACAAAACTTTGACCCATCGTCGCGGACAACAAGAAAAACGAAAAAAAAACAATGCCAGAAGGGCGTTAACGACAAACACCGGGCCACACGTTGGGATAGCCAGTTATCTGTTACGGTTTTAATTTATCAGATCGACATCGATCAAGAGCACTGTCAAAAATTGGGTACAAACTACAGAGTTCGCCGGCTTTCCCTAGAAAACACAGATCTAAATGTGTCGGGACAGGTGTTGTTGCCCCAGTTACCCGCACTTAGCTCAATCGGGATGGGGTAGTTCGAAGACTTAAATGAAAAACCGACGGGGCACTTACCCTAAAGCTTGCTTAAAAGAATTGCCAAAGGACGCCACTTGCTTCTGATATGAAATGAAAGCGGGGCTGAAGCAAGAAGAACCACGCTAAATATGCCAGAAATTCGCCGGGGTTGCTTACAAGCCGCTCCAGCGTTGTTCACTAGGTTCCCCTCCAGCCGGGCGGTGAGCACCAGGTGGTCCTATTGACTTACCTTATGACCACTTCCCTAAAGGGGTTTAAAAACATTTACTCAAGCCGATAATCGTCGGACTTATTCAGCAAAAGCACGTGTTCCAGCTTTACACGTCTTTACACTTGGCTTTTTGCCACTTTCGGATTGAAGATCCACAGATTCTAGGTTTAAGTCAATTAAACAAACAAATTATGACAATAGAGCCATTTAATGACTTGGGAATATGCACAATCAGGGCCACAAGTTGACCATGAAAACTGTATGAAACGAAAATCGGCCAATTTAACAACGTCGAGTTAAATACACTTCCACCGCCCACCGCGCAAAAAAGTCAAAAAGGATTCACAACTTAATCACCACAAGTTAGCAAAAGCTCTCCCGATTCGCAGCGCAAGCTACGAACCGGGGTAGCGAAAATAACAAACGCCTAGTTCACTCAAGAGCTGGGTACCGATTGAAACTTAATTCGAATTCCGCGCGAAGAAGCACAACGGAAGAAAACTTCGAACTCCGAAACCACTAATTTTAAATGCATCATTCCCTAAGGAGTTATCAATTTTTATTTCCTTTACACAAAGCTTGGTTATCAAAGAAAGCAACCACACGCAGCATGAGGTCATATCTGACTTAGCAAAATTCGGGGGGAAGCCCCGCTTGTTGATACTGCATATCGAAAAGTTCCATGAGGCTCACGTTTCAGGTTACAAGGACAATTCTAAAGAACTTCAGGCGCTAAGTTATTAAAAGAAACATTGAGCTTCGAAATCAGTGTTCACACATTCGTGACAACAAAGGATTCGTCAAACCTTATTTTCAAAAGCTTAAATACATCGGGCAGTAGGCAAGCTAAAAAGTTGGAATACAATACGGTCTTATCGCTAACATGGAACAAAAAATGAATTTATAATTACATTTCGGGGAAATATAACCTGAACGAAAATTACTGCGAGAAACTACGCCGTCCCAATAAAATGTTTATAAAGGAATTTTACAGGTTACGAGCATCTGAACGCTGGCTGAAATGAATTCGAATGAACTAATACAAGGCCGAATCCAGTGAAATTTTAGGTAGAACGAACGAGGTCGAAAAAAAAAATTAAAGTCACATTACATCTTTTATCGCTTGATCTTCGTCACCTAATGAAACTTTCGAATTATATATAGCCAAATGTGTTCTGATTTTATTAAAAAATTCAATGGGGCTATCTTTATTTTGTTTTAGTTTTGTCAAATCTATAAGAACATTTAGTTCGGATCTCTGGACTCCAAAATTTTCGATAAGCGCTGTTTTTAATTCATTCCAAGTATCGTAATGATATCCGGTAATGACTTCTAAGGCTTGGCCTTTGAGCTTATTCCTGATTGAAGAGATTATTAATTTGTTAATGTAATCGTTTGGTTCGTCAGTATAAAATTGAATAGTTATGACTTCTGTTGATCTTATAAATTCGAAGAGTGTCGCTTGATTTCCGTTATAAGTTGGGATTTCATTAAGCAATGATACGCTAAAATGAGGGGGAAATACTACTGGGTTTGCCATATTTATTCTGTTATTATTTAAAAACAATAATCTACGTTGTGAAGGGTTTCTGTCTCGGGGTGATTTTGATCTATCCCTTGACATTAATATTCAAATATTCAAAGACCCGAAATAATGACATAAATTTTATTATGGTTTTATTTTATGTTAGTTCTTAAAAATAAAGCTAGCTCAGGGGTAGTTACTAAAACTCAGGGGTCCTACGCACAGGTACGAAGTCAGCTGGCAAATTAAGTGTACCTATCGTACACACCAGACCTCCATCTCATATGGCACCTGCCTGATTAAAATTAAAATTCTAAAAACTATGTTAATATGATTGAAAGTTATTATTTAAATTCACTTGATTTTAATTCTTCACTTCTAGCATGTAGCAAGTAAAGTTACAAAAAAAATTAATAATTGGAATATTCTTACTTCATCCCGAAACCAAAGAAATCTTCTTATGATCGTTGGCGGTTTCAATAACCAAGAGTCCTCGATCGACTGGTGATCTCGATGATCAGGATGTTCTGCTATCGATCGACTGGTGATCTCGATGATCAGGATGTTCTGCTATCGGCGACGCTTACCGGGGCGATGTTTGTCCCGTCGAAGACTTTGCTGCTCAGCAGGGGTTGTTTCGAGTTTACGGCTTTGCGGGTCCCAGGGGGTCGGTTGATCTTCGGTTTGCCTCAGGGCGATGCTTGTCCCTTCGATGGCTTCGCTTCAGGATCTCCGGAACGTTGGTAATCGCGGCAAAGTATTAAAATACGCGGAGTTTGGGGTATTTAATTTTTGAAATACCCAAATTCCTTCACGAATCCACAAGACTGGGCCAGTTTCGTTTGGTACACAACGAAACGAAATTTTAAAAAACTTTATTTAACCATGAAGTATTTACAAACATGGGAGCTTAAGACTACTTGGAACTTCTTTACTATAGGAGCAGCATCTTAAGACTATCTTTACTGTAAGAAGGCTACCTTAAGACTGATTCATACAAATCATACGAAGCAGGAAGCTAAAAGTTATCTAATCTAGGTTATGCTAGCTAGCAAGAGATTAGCGGCAACTGCCGGCACATGTGGTGCTGCATAAACTATTCTTATAATATAATTCTCGTGCATAAACGACTTTTAGCATGCGTTGCATACAATATTTTATCTACGACCTTAATTTTACTGTTATTAATCCATAAATATCGATTTAACAAATGTTTGCATCTACGACACTTCTAATTTATGTCTTAATAAGGGCGAATGTTTGCGCAGCCAGTGCAGCCAAGGTCAGTTACGAAAAGTAATTATTAATACTACAGATCTGACTGAATTCATTACATAACGCTTTAATTATTTCAAAAATACTTTACCTGTAACGCAAGAAGTAACTAGAAAAACTTTACAACTTCACTTCCAGTTCGAAATTGTAGTTTTATAACCGCACTTCACTTTATACCACAGATGCGCTTAAAGTAAACAGCTGTTTTCTTTAACCACGCTAAACTTCACTTTTAGTGAAACAAGCTAGCGCTAAAAGGCCTACTTTTAGTAGTGGTCGTAGATAATAGCTATTTATGCAATAAGTGCTAATAGTTGACGTTCATGTCTCGTGCATAAACGACTTTTAGCACGAATTGCATACAATATTTTATCTACGACCACTACTAAAAGTAGGCCCTGTATTCGGGATGAATTATAAAACCCCTTGTATATCCTGTGTTTGTTGAATTAGAACATTCGTTTTTGGCACAGAAATGTCTTTTTAAAATATTTAGAAAGGGGTTTCAAGGGCTTTTTAAAATTGTACCCCTAATGGTAAAAAGGAAAAACTGAAAAGGGGTAGGTGTTATTTTTTTTTGCTGTGGGTTCATTTAGGATAACACAGGCTGATTTTTTTCGATATTCTGCCCCTAAGGGGTGCAAAGGAGTAAACTGTGTTTTTACGAATTACTCAATATCTATTAGAATAAAATAGGAAAATTTCGGAAATTCCACCCCCAAGTGGTGGAAACAGGTATCTTGCTATAATTTATGAACACAACATCTAACAAGTACATATATTTTTATTTTATTTCATTGTTATACTAAAACTATAGTTTTATCAATCTATACAAGAGGAATGACTATTACGTACACATTTTCGGGGGGTAGGTATGTGAAGCATAAAAGAGTTATGAGGATTTTTTTTTGAATAATATTGTTTCCTTTTTACTAGCAATATTGTTTTGCAGCGTTTGTTATTTTAGTGTATTGAGTGAGGAGGAGGGAGGCGCCCTAGAATTTATATGAGATTTAGAAGAAAACACAAACATTTGTAGTCCGTACGAAGAACGGGTATCTTGCTAGTTTCAGATAAAACATAAACAATTCTTTGCATGCATTACCATTTTCAAAAATTGTAACATTATACGTAACATTTAAAATAATTACTGTTGAATATTGCTACCTTAAGAAAAGTTGTGTTTGCAAAACTAGATAATATTTTACGAATAGTGGTTACTAATTAGATCTTAATTTCAATAAAGTAAATGTTCTATTCAGTACAAATCCGATCTGTGAATAAATAAATAAAATTCTATACCGCAACAATAGATAACATGTTTTTACCTTGAAGTTCAATGTAGAGAACATCTCCTTTCGATGGGGTGGAATGTATTCGTAATTTACTTTCCAATAAATATCATCTTCCCCAACATGTTGTTATCAGTAGTTAAATAACTTCTTTTAGAATAAGTTTGATTTAACACCATTCACTGAAACCCTCTAACCACACAAATATTTAACAATCGCTAAATACGTATCTCGACAGCTAGAAGTTGGCCGAAGATATGCTCTTCACCAAATTACCAGTGAAAGTCAACACTCCCCTAAAAGTAAAAGAAGGCTCAGGGTCATTTAAATTCCCCCAACTGGGAGCGGGCTGTTATAGAGACCTTGGGCCCCTCTTCAGCCAATAACGGGAATTTCAGGATGGGTTAGAGAAAAGACGGGTGCAGAATGGAAGAGAGGCCAGGGAAGATGGAGAAGTACTGCCCCAGCATTCGCATCAGAGAAGCTACTATGTTGACTCAGGAAAACCACATAAAAACCTGAATCATAGCAGACGGCTACGGGAACCGAACCCACGACCTTCCGAATGCTAAGCCGACGTGCTAACCACTAATTCAGAGAGCTCGGTGAAGCACTCCCGTAAATTATAACGCTATTTATACTATTTGACCCGGAGGACATATGTGCTATGTGACCCATCAGATGTCAGCTTCAACATAGAGCAAAAATCAGACTGGAGGATGGGATCTTCGTCTTTGTTCAAAATTTTATTATTTTGATTCTTAAAAATGATAAAACTTTCAAAAGAATTTAGCTACTTTGTTGAAGTTAAGGCCTTTATCATTTTTAGGTTAATTTCCGTAATACTGTGACCCGTTTCGTAGATGTGTTGGACAATACTAGATTTTTCGAATCTGTTGACTCTAAAATCAGGTATATGCTCTTTAAACCTAATACTAAAATTAGTCAGTTTTCGAAGTCAAGGACTTAATGAAAAGTACATTAAACTTCCGTTTCACCCGGCTACAAAAGACCTAGACATTTTTTTGTAAAGATTCAGACTCTAAAGTTACAACTCGGCAAAAATAGATGGAACGCACCTGCCAATTAATCCCACGGTTTAACCACCCCCAAAGAAAAGAATCGGTTAACTTCACTAGCGGACCAATAAGCGTTGAGAAGACAATACACAAAAGAGAGCGGTCTTTAAATAGCGAAACGTTGGGAGCGGAACACACTCCACCTCGTCGAGTCGAAACCAGCAGACCTTCCAGCCTGAGGGAGTCCACCACTCCACCTAGTGGAGTTGAATCCACTATATTTCAGCCTGAGGAGTCCATTACCCTCCGACCGGAGGAGGTAACCGGCTTGACCACTTTAGCCTGAGGGGTCCACCGCAACGCCACCTACTCCAGCACGAGGCGTCCGCACCGCCGCATACTCCAGCACGAGGGATCCGCACCGCCGCACACTTCAGCATTAGGAGTCCGAGTCGTCGCACGTTCTAGCCTGAGGAAACCAACCAGCACACTGCCTTCCAGCCTGAGGAAGTCAACCAGCAGACTACATTTCAGCCTAAGCAACCTTTCGCCACCTGCGACACTCAACTCCGAGACCACCAAGGAGCAACTAACTCACCCAGAGGACCAGCACCTGGATGAGCCTGTTAAGAACAATTTCCCAAAGCAATTACTTTAGCTCAATCCTAACATTTTCACGAGTTATATAAGTTAAAGTCGTAATTTTGCAGTAAGGTTATCAAACTCTATTCTCGCATGGTCCAGTTCAAATATTAACGCATTGCCGATTCAGGTTTATTTTGGCGTAGGTTACAATTCAAGCTTTGTTCCCTTGTGTCTGTAAAGTAGTCTTAGGTTACCGAATTCCTTGCACCTATTTGTTGTTGTACAAGCCTGCCTTAAAACTTTCCGCGTAAAACGTTTATGAATACTGCCGTGCAGTCCTATTAGGCGAGTTTCATTTATGAATGTATCCTTTGTTCCTTTGTGAGCAATACGCTCCAGCTTATCAATTTCTACGTATTCGTCATCTTCAAGGTTTCCTGCAAGTTTCGTATAAACTGTCGAGTCAGTTCGATTTAGTTCGTTGTAAAGTTCCGCACCACCTCTCGCTCTTTATTTAAGTCAGATAAGGACTGCAGTTGCATTTTGCAAATGCAGCTTAAACTCACTTCCCGCCGACTCTTGGACTACAATAGACGAGTATCAAGTTCACCTTCCCGCGGTGTCGCTTTATGCGGCCGCGGGGTGGTTCAGTTCAAAGTGTATAGTGTCGCTCCCGCTACCGCTTCCCAATTAATGTATGTGCTTTCGTTATTCTTTGGTGCCGTTGCGAGCCCTAAAATGTGCCGCCTTACAGTGTCTCGAACTGCACGCGTTGTGTGTTTAAGGGTTGTTACTAATTGTCGTGAGTACCGCATAATGTTGTAAGCCTGTACTTTCACATTTATCGTAAAGTGGCAGCTTTAAACACGTCTTCGGACGGATTAGTGGTCGATTCCATTACAAAGGTTTACTCGTGCATCGAAGTTCTTGTTGTTTCGAAATCTGCCGCATCGCCCCGAGACTTCTCCCGTTCTCCCGCATGAGGATATCAGGTTACTTCAACCCGCAGCTCGTACCGCTGCCGTACAGTTCTTTCAGGCATTTTGAGGTTACCGTCATCAGCACATTCTTGGAGGTTACCGCTTTCGTTCGAGAGCATCGCCAAGAGCGTCACAGCACACCCCAAGTCGAGATCTCCCGGAACCGCTGCATCAACAACCTAGTTGCTTGGAGCCTTATCGATGAATTAAGGTATTGTACCAATAGTTTTAAACAGTGAATTGTGTATATACCAGTGGCGTGCGAAGTTTCGGAACTCTCAACTTATCGTGCATGTTATTTGCGGGCGGTGTGCTAATCGCACGAGCCATTATTTATTTTGAAATATAAGCCTTCAGCATAAGCTGAATGGGAGTCTGGCTCCTGGAATTGTTGTAGGCCATTGGGCTAATTAAGTAAGCTTATTCTGGGATCTAGGCGACCAGTATCTTAGCGGACATGCCGCTTTCTTGGCATTTAGCCATTATTGTGTTGTAAGACCGTTTACTAACCCAGAATATTTAGCACTTGCTACTTGACAAAATTGCCTTCGGGCTTGTACATATATTTTGGTAATGGATTGCCCATTTTTAAGTTACGTATTGCTTTGTTTCTTTCAAAGAAGATGTGTATTTGTTATAACTAACGAGAATTGAGGTTCTTGTTGCGTTGTGTATGTATTCCTTTGTACAGGGCCCAATCAACTGGAGAAAAGACACCAGAAAGGTAAGTGTAAACGCCAGTGCCGTGGGAGCGCCTCTTGGAGTACGACACGACGCTACTGCGATTGGTTTTCGGCTTTTAGCCAGTTAACAGTTAACGATAAAACATAACACCGCCAAAGGCCGTGGCGCCCTTCAATTAATCTTTACATCTTTGTCACCCATCACCTCGTTCGTGGTATCTCGCCCTGAATTGTACCTTAGAATGTGAACCCCCCTCCCGATCGAGTTTTCTAGCCGAGGCATTTGGGCTGGAGGGTGCACGCCGGGGCGAGTGCTATCGCGAACAATAGTTAGGGGTCGTAATGAGCAATTAATCCTGTAACAAGCCATCACCGCTATCGCGCTCTTCCAGCAGGCGAGATCACTAGCGCCGATTGCCCGCTGCCATTGCCCCCTCCAAGGAAGAGCGGAAGTAGCTTCGGCAATGGTACCCGGCCACACCAGGGGCGTGACCCCTTTTTGTATATTATTCCTCTAGTTTTAGGTCCTAATGTTTTTAGTCTGTGTAAAATAGGTTTACAAATAAATAAATAATTATTCAGCCAACTAACTGTTTAGTTGACGGATACGCCTCCAGGTTCTGACTGCAGCCATTCGCCTCCATCGCTAAGCTAAGCTGAAAGCGTCTTTGTTAAGTTCATGCTTGTTGTTTGCCTTGGAGCAAGATCTTTTGTTAGGAATTACATATATGGATTTCATTCTTGACTGGCGTCGAAGATATATATGGCAGTCAAATTTTCTTGGTCGGTTTGTGAATTTCATGTACAAAATAAACAGAACATTGTAGTTGTGATGAATTTTAGATTTAGGCGTAATAGTAATCTTTATAGAACATGGTTAGAAAAATAACAAATATGTTATACACACATAATTTTCATTAAATTGTGATATAAAGCATTATGCAAATAATGAGTTGGCATAACAGAAATAACGACACATACTCACATTAAAATTTATTTTTAGGTACAAAACTTTATTAAATAAACAAACAAACACAGCAAAATTCCACATGTAGTTCTACGATCCTTTACAGTATTGCTTACGATAACATCTATCGTAAAACTATGATATGTTAAGGGCAATTTAACTACAATGATATTTATTTTCACGCTATTAAAATATGTACGTAGAAATAGTAAGAAATTGGTCCTATTCTTATTATGTAATTTATAATATAAACAAAGAATGCATTAAAAATTATTAAATATAATCTATACATATAACTTGCTGTAAGTGCGAAACTTAACTGTATTATTGGTTTCTTAATTAATTGCATAGTTTTAACTAAGATTAACTAATTTACAGCAGTTTGTGCAGTTGTCATTATTAAATACAGCGATTTTATTTACAATATCTTTGTTAATAATTACTTATGTTACTAAGGCTCTCATTTATGAAAGATTCGCGAGTAAAGCAAATCTGATTTGAGTGTGAGCGAGTCTCGCTTCAAAATCTGCTTACAGTATTATATCTATATAGATGATCATTGATCATGAACGAGAGCTATGAAAATAGTCTTAAATATAGTTTCTCGATTTTAGAACTACAATTCACACTGAAATCGCAGTTATGAAATCGAGCAAAAATTAATTCCTTTTCTTTCATGCATTAGCAGTTTTTAAGTTTTAATAGAAAGCTTAGTCCTAATAAGTATTTTATTTCCCAACCACTTTTTACAAATAAAACACATTTTATTCAATTTATTTTTAAAACTAAACATATATCTCTATACCGAGTGTTCCTTTAAAGCAATCGTTATACTAGTATTAAGAAATGAAATGTATGTTTAGCATTCAATGTGTTGGTTTATATTGTACGTTTTAAATTTGGTCATTTGCAACTTTAAAGGATATTATGAGCACATATAACATTCTTATAACTAAGAGTTAAACTTTTTGTATGAATATACGATTTTCTAAGAAGCGATGGTGGGAAATTCAATATCTACAGGAAAGGTTAGTAATTATTTGTTTGAACACTTTTGGAGTAAAGTACAAACACGACTTAATTAAATTCTACTGCACTAACACAGAGCGATTTTGTCTTAAGTTATTAAAGCTGAATGTGATCATAAAATTACATAATCTTAAAACGGGCTCTCCCGGTAATACCTTGCAATTAACGAGTTATTTCAACACAATAATAGATATTTTTTTAGCACCTTCATTATTAAATCACCAGGCTTGTTCCTTACTCATAATGCAACAGGTTAACATTTTTACACAATCGAATAGTGCAGTTTTCTTCGATTTTTGACGCGTAACTACAATAAAGTTTTTAACAATCTTGACAGAAAACATAGGAATTGCCAGTACTAAGGATTTAATTGCGAACCGCCATAATCAAAACAAGTCTTGTGAACTACAGTTATTAGGATTTGGCCGAGGCACCATGACGTCCTCGTAAGGGGGCACTTTCGCTTTCTTGAACTCATCTCGCACTTTTTCCACGTCTTGGAACACTCTGAGGAAGTTCAGACCGGCAAGTTTCTTCAGATCTTCCGTGCTCCATCTTCCGGTGCCTATTAATTCCGCAAACAATGTCGGGTAGGACGAAACGTCTTCCAGACCCTTTGGAACGCTGGAAAATGGAAAATTACTTGAACTGCATCGTATGTCACAAATATTAAGATTAAACTACATTTGCAAGAGAATCTAGTTTTTACTTTTTAACTTTTTAATTTTAAAAATTAAACGTCAGATATGGAGCAAGAAGTTTAACATTTTATTTAATATTTTTTGAGTATCACTAACAAGTAAAATTTAAAACTATAGATCATGCCATACTTTAAATTAAGTACGGGCAGTATAAGGCAATATAATTCTTATGGGAGTTTTCTGATCAACGTTGTCACTTCTCGGTAGCCACAGACGGTCTAAATTTTCTTGAAGTAATGCAAGATGCGGATAAGACAAAGCAAGCTATTAGTAGTTGTTAAGTGTCTTGAGATACAAAAGAGGTAATATTTATGATTGTCAGGTGTCTAATTTCCAAGGAGATTTGTGCTGAAATGTGGCAACGCCGTTCTGCACAAGACCCTATACTGAATTTAAAGTATGGAACGATCCATAGAGGAGTAATTTTTGGGCTAAACAATGTTCACGTGGTCAACTTTTTGATACACATTCGCACACGTTTGACAGTGAAAAGTGAAAAGGGACAAAATAAGAACACAAAACTACTAGTTAATGAGAAAGTATAATAATTGAATAATGCCCAAGGACAATCAAACTATAAAATACAGTATATAAGCCTTTCTACACCAGGCGTATATACCGTATGTGTGAGATAGCTTGGCCAAAAATGTTGTCTGTCTATTCATATATTGATTTCAAATGTCGACTTGTGCAACCCATATTTCCGAAACTTTTCCCATGACATTCTCCAGGTTTGCCGTTAAGAGTTAATTTTGATCTTAAGGAGATCATTGAGTCACTAAAAGCTATAGGTTACGCTGATGAAAAAAAAGTTTCGCACTGAGTGAAAACATGTTTGTACAACGACCCGTATTTCATTTCATCCCCTATACTTCAACCCTCATGCACTATTTTAGTGATTTTGACTCCAACGGCTGTTGCTCTGGTATGAATTAAGTATCTACGTCATTTGGAAGGGGTCGAACCGTGAAAAGCTGACCTTTCCCATCAACCTTCGGTTTGAAGAACTGTCTGTCTCAAATTCAGGTTTATAGGTGATCGGGAAACGCAAGAATAAGTTGGCCACCTCTTTTGCAACAGACTCATTTCATCCTCTATAGTTCACCCCACATGTATTACTTTGGTAATTTTTAACTCTAAGGGCTGTTCCTATGGTATAGGGCTGTTCCTATGGTATGGACTAAGTCCTATAAAAATTTCGAATTTCTACATCGTTTGATGTTAACGTAGAAGAGTTATACTGAGAAAGAATGTCTTTATTGACAAGGTAAAGTTGTCACTTTATCTGCCTAAGCAGATAAAATAGCGACTTTTGCGTACTTTATCTGCCTAAGCACACAAAATCGTTGCTCTCTTTCTTTCTTTCAATGTTTGTTCGCTATCTCCTCCGAAGATACTGGACCGATTAAATTGTATGATGGCTTAAAATTTTGCTAATTTTTAGACTTAGATCGTAGGCTGGTTTTTATTTTCAAAAAGAGTACGAAAAAGATTTAATTTAAATAAACCTTTAAGCAGCGGATCGGAGCATCTGTCGCCGTGGGTTATGGTGTGATAGCTGCTGTGGCCGTGTGCTATTAGCTCGGGTAATTCAGTATGTTCATATATCATTACAGTAGCGCGTTATTTGAACAACAGAGGTTAGCGCAGGGGTACAGTGCTCGCCTGTCACGCGGGTGGCCTGGGTTCGATTCCCGGCCGATGCATCTTTTTTTTTAAATTTATATTAATGAAATTTATCTGAATACGTGTATCACTTTTACTCCTAATAACATAATCTACTATTAAATGAAAATTTCTAGAAAAATCAACACAGATAAACTTCAGAGATCATATAGAAACTTTCTAGAATGCGTAAGGTGTCCCGATTACTTTGAAATTGATTGAAAATAAAAGATGCCTTGATATCAATATGATATATAACGTCTGGGCAATGTAAATTTTGGCGCCTTAACTTCAGAGTTGGCAGCGCAATTACCACAAAGACAAATACTTTTGCTTGAGAAAAAGATGGAACTTTAGAGTATGCCTTGGTTATGTTGGCACAACATGGGAAGCTTATGTTTGTATAAGGCTTTCAGTAAACACAAAAACAATTTAATTTTTTTTAGGTTGGCCTGTGCATATAATTTTTGTACTAGGGATTATGTATTTTGTTTTGCAAAGGATTCCACACCTGTATAAAGCAGATTTGAAATTTAAAAAAAATGAAAATCGTACGACATTCATTAATGACCAATAGAAAAATTAGTTCACGAGCCGTAACCAAAACAACAACAGAATTTTTTGGAAATTCTTTGTAGGTAGACCGGGACGTGGTCGGGTAAATTAATACGACGTTGTTGGAACGCACTCAAAAACATTTCCAGAAAGAATTCATGCTCTATGAGATTTTATGTGGCAATTAATATTTCTCATTGTCAGTGTCAAAGTAGATATTTTTCTAGAAATTCTCACCTAAACTATTAAAAATACCTATTAATACACGCTACGTGAATATTATCCAACACAGTATTTGTATAATGACCTTAAAAGTAGTTATTTACTACATTTATGACAGATGGTAAGTATATCACAGGCTTAACCTATTTGTTTTAGTGACTTTTTGTAAGTACATTCCTAGACAAAGATTAATTTTTGAAGTACACTCTTGAATTTTTGGAAATCAAAGGCCACGTTGTGTTTTTATGTTTACTGAACAGACTATATCTATACAAGCAAATTGAGCGCTACGCGCATTTGAAATAGGATACGCGAAAGGTCAAGCTCCGATCCGAGCGCTAAGATAAGAAAAACAAAACCTAAACAAATATAAACATCTGTGAAGCCGGAACGTGAGATTTTATTTTGTGCCACAGACACAGAGACACACATTAAGGAAAATTATATTATAGATACTTCAAAATCACGGCTGCATAATCATGGTGTTTTGATTTAAAAAAACACTGAATCCTCAGATACTAGATTTTAAATCATATATGGCTGTTTCTGTCTAAAGCATGTAAAGCCCATAAACTGTATTCTATCCTAGCTCATTTGACTGCCTATGTTCACATTTTCTACCACCAATCTGTATAACAGAATTATAATAGCACAATTAAAAGCAAAAATTAATAAGATAATTATAGCAGATCAGAAAAGTGAATTACTGAGAAATATTAATATTAGTTACAACCAAACACATTAAGTTATATAAAGAAGAAAACGCTTATAAGCATAATATATAAACCAAAAAGCCGAACGTATATTTAATTTAATGATATGAGCAAATGTTTTTTTAAATAAAATGATATAAAAGTTTACTTGAATTCCTCTGGTTTACAGAAGCCAAAATAAATGTATCATATTACACTTGAACAAAAATGGAAAATAATCAATAGAATATATGCTGGCTAGTATTGAAGTAAAAGTTATATTTAAAGACAGAGAGCAGACAATATAGGTATCAAAATAAAATTAATTAACAAAATAATAATAAAACAAAGACGTCTGATTAATTAATATATGAAACTGAATAAAATGTGAAAATATATAAGTTAGTACAGATACTGCAATCGATACAAACTTTGATATACATAATAATTAAAGGGAAAAGAAATATTACACAAAAAAAAGATCGACTAATTATTAAAAATAGGTGTTAAATCACGGTCTGCTGAATTGTGTGACAAACATCAGTTTATACGGCCTGGCCATTTTTTAAAAATCCATTGTTGTTTTAATTTCTTAGAAATGGTAATTTTGACAGTTCTGGCGCCACATACCCATGATGACATTTAAATGACAGCGGCTGTCAAGACAAATACGTGTTTTAAAAATGATATTCAACCTTTGTTTACATATACAAAAGTAGGCTGGCAACGAAGTCATAACTGTATCTGTGTCCTTTATTATGCATGGCAACCATTACTATACTCAAACTACTATATCTGTACGGTAATATTCCTTTATCTTCATCGGTGTTGTTAGACTATTAACCAAATTAATTTTAGTATCGTTAAGAGCATCATTAGCTCACTGAGTGCGGTAATGGATATTACCGCATTCTTTTTATAGTTCGATTCCTATTCCCGGTGAGGCTTTTAAAAATAAAAACTGCCGATGAAGCCTCTACAGAATGTCATCATTCGGAAGTGATGTAAAGCTGTGGATTCCATGTTTACTACGATGTGTAGCATGTCAAAGATGCCTTGCTTGGAAAAATTCTAAGTAGGACTTTGATCATATGACCACAGCAGTCGGTATCTAAGGTACCTGGTACTCTGCATGACTAGACCTTGTCCATTAACAAACAAACAAATATTTGCATCGTAGTCAACGTGGAAAGCGATGTTACATTGCAAATTTGTCAAACAATGCAGCAAGTCGAGGTTAAATTAATAATATAGGCAATAGAGAAGAACAAGTAAGAAAAACTGAAAAAGCAGCACAAGGGAATAGCATGCCTGAACTTACAATATAATAAAAAGAATAACCAATATAACCGTCGAAACAAAGAATGAAAGATGATAACTGAAGTAGAGAAGAAAAATAAAAATGCATTCAAAATAATATAAATTTTCTGGATAATATATCAATTATTAAAAAAAACACTACAAACAAGATTAAATGAAAAACATGAAAACCTAGTTACAGAATATATGATTTTTATTAAAAACATAGTAGCTTAGTACAAGTTTCTTTTTGTACATTTTTTTATATTGGATAATACATTTATGGTACATCTGACTAATAGCTATCTGTCTACTTGCAATAAGGCATTTTTATATAACTCACGATTAAAACCGACCAAAACGATTGTGTACCATACCTATGCGAATTTACGAAGGCTTCACTTTAGGGAAGACTTTGTTTGCCAGCATAACATGAATGACTCTTGTGCCATTTTGTGTGAAACAATACAGTTTTTGCCTTTACATGCATTTGTCGATTTGAATTAGTGGTACTAATATTAGACGTTAAGCAGTCACCCAAACACACTGTCAGTTTGGTCTAGCGAGAACACTTGTAGACTGTCGAACCTGAGGTCGTGAGTTCGAATCTCGGTCTGGATTTTTTAATTATTGACAAGTGCGGATGAAAATTTCTATATTTTCTCACCTTTAAATCTGAAACGCCACTTTATCGGAGCTGTTTGCTATCCGTTAATGGTACTGATAAACCGTCGACTCGATTTTAAACGTATTTTCTCCGTCTAGTATTCACAATTGTTAGTTTACGTCTTCTTTACGAATTTTCTTTATCCCAAGTCGTCGCACATATGACACGTTCATGTATATAACATAATAAGATAATGATCATACCACTTTGCAAGCACCCTTCAACAAATTACGAAGACTGCATGTGTCCTAAAGAGCGGCCGTCCCAAAAAGTGGATCGCTAAAGCGGCTCCATGCCAACAGTGTGCCGAAGTATCGGGGCTTAATAGTAATGCCATCATCATCACCATATCGCCGCATCCCGCATCTGAACTTCCAGGCACTTCGATCCTGCCAGTCATCTTCTCCAAGACCGCGTTCTTCCATTGCAGCGTGGATTCCTTGTTTCCACGTGTGGCTTGCCCTGCCTCTTCTTCTTCTTCTTTTGTTTTAGGGACAGTAATTAAAAAGTCTTTTTGGCCACCTCTGACCATTCATCCTCCTCATGTGTCCATGCCATATCAACTGTATTTGTTGAATTATTTCTGTAATTTTTGTGCCCATGTTTGTTGTCTCTCTTATACGATCGTTTCGGATATGGTCTAGTCAACAGCTTCTATTTTCTTTTTATTATTATTTGTTAATGGCCAGCATTCCGAAGCGTATATGGTGATAGGTTCAACAGTGGCTTTGTACATCATTAGTTTCACTTTCATGTTTATCTGCGATGACCATACAAGCTATTCAATTTTTGTATTGCTGATTTCCCCTGCGCCGCCCTACTTCTAATATCCCTGTCATATTTTCCGTCCTGTGTAATATAGCTTCCGAGATATTTAAATTCTGTGCAATGTCTTATGGTCCCTTCTTCTCTTTGGATAGTGTCCTCTACTTTTTCGCTGATGCCAATGTATTCGTTTTTTTAAAATATTGATCTTATCATCATCATCATCATGACATTTCTTATGAATTTAGACACATATCGAGCAGACAGAATTTTCCAGGGCGTTCGATTCTTTGCTATGGCTCTCATCTCACTGAATGACTTTCCGCTGTCCTGTAGCACACTCCTCCGCTTTGTATATTTTGGCCTATCGCGTTTCCTTCTTCATTGCGGGTTCCATTCTAGAGCTTTGTGGCGTTTTTTCTCGTTTTCCTCTTTGCGCAAGGTATGTCAAAGCTATCGTTATTTATACTGGTGTGTGGTGTTTGAGCACATAGATCTTCATTAAAAATTATACGTGGCAACCAACTTTTTAAAATATGCTTGAGACAGCGGTTTATAATAAAGGATGACAACTTCAGCAGTTACCATCGAAGTTTCACAGACGTATAGTAAAATAAATTGTACCTACACATGTGTTAAATATTTTTATGTTTGTGGTCTTATGTATGCTCTTGTTTTTCTACACCTTTTGCAGTATGTAGAATGCACTACTGGCTTTTTGGATTCGTAAAGTTACATCCTTTACTAGTCTTCTTGTCTTACAATATCTTCAGTTTCAATGATTAAAGGCATCTGCGTTTGTGCGTTTACCCGGACTTCTTTTGTTTTTCTGATATTAATTTTCTTTCCCCGTCTTGCTGATTCTTATTTGAGGTCATTTAACTCCGAATGCATTTCTGTGAATCCCCAACCTTATTCCTCGATTTTTGTTCTGCATTTTATCCCGTAAAATGTTATCCATAGTTCTTATGATAAACAGTACGGTGATAGTAGACATTTTTGTATCATGGTCGTGGTTCTCCAATGTGCTGAATTTGGCTGATTCTCTTCGCCGCAGTTCCTGCCAAATGCTTTCTCGTGTAATGGAATCAAATGCCATTTCAAAATCGACAAACAGCTGTTCTATTATTATTCTTTAGCTGTTAATTTGATCGATGCGAATGCCTGCTTGTTCTTTCCTAATGATTGTATCGAAGTTATCCATTATTCTGTTTAGAATCACTCTGCCGATTTTTTTTGGGCTTATGCATAGCAGACTAATACCGCCTCAGTTACTGCAGTTAGTCAGATTTTAACTATGATTCGCTTTTTCCAGTCATAGCAATATGTTTTTTGTCATATTTATTGAAAGAGGGGGAGTAGTAAGTCTGTACTCAATTAGGGCTCCTCTTTAATTACTTCCACTGCGATGTTGTTGATTCCAGCAGCTTTACCATTTTCTATGGATTTTATTGCAGCTATTACGTTCCTTATCTTAGGTGGCTGAACATCTATCCTCATCATTGGCGCATTTGCATCTACTACAGCCACTTTTTCGTTAATCACGTCAGCATGATCGTTGCGATTCCTGTTTAATATCTCCTTGAAATGCCAGAGGCACGAAAAGTACCATGCTTTTCTTTTCAGTGTAATAATTCCATTATAACTTGTGATTGGTGTATGTTACGTTCTTCTTAAAATATGACTGGTTTACAATTTATGACGTTAATTATAGTTGATAATATTGAAAAACATACTATTGCAGTACTAATTAAACCACACTATAATTAGATTCAACAATGGTGAATTATTATTGCACTTGTTTCTTTTTATTGCAATTGAAACTATTGAAAATAAATTATTGTAGAAATATGTTTATAATTGAAGCAAAAAGAGTAGATCCACGTAGAAGATTGCTGGGAGTGCAACTTCCAATGAACAGAATCTTACGATTGCAGAAATATTTTGTATTTTAATGCTATTAGTAGATATAACAGTACCTATATTACTGCATATTGAATGCAGAAAATTGTTGGGAGTGCTACATCTAATGAACAAAAATCTACGATTTCTGAAATGTTTCCTATTTTTAATGCATATATTAGTAGATGCAACAGTAAGTGAATGCATATTTTGTGCATACCTTAGTAGGTTTATAAATATTTTAGTGCATATGTGCACTATCTTTGCAACATATTTGTCTAGCTCTACTACTGTGCATTTAAATTTATAATTTAAGTTTAAGTCCAATTTAAAGACTAAAATACACTTTTTTCTCCATACATTAAAGAAAATGCAGTGTTAAATGTAATAGAATATAACAAAGCAGGAGTGTAGCTTCGTTTCCTTGTTCCAAATCTATTTCAAGGAATATGCTTAAAAACAGAATAGTTATTTAAGATACAAGTGCAAAAAGGCATTCTTTATTGCACGAATAGGTCAAATTAGAATGCGAGCGTTAGCACCTATGGGTGCAATAAAGAGCCTTTTTGCAAGAGTGTCTTACAACGTTTTATCTACGATCATAATCTTTTACGAAAGTATGCATTTAATTTTGTATTTTTTAAATTTACGTGCAATAAAATTTTTATAACACTAGTGTAATAAAAGTTAACTTTTTGCACTAAAATTAGTGTATCATAGATTTCTTATTAACATTAGAGTGCAATAAAATTTCTATAACATTAGTGTAATAAACGTTACCTTTTTGTACTAAAATCGGTGTAGAAAGTAGACACTTTTTACATGATCGTAGATAAATTTGGGTTTATAAATTAGAGTCCACGTTGACTGTAAAATTTGTAAGACGATTATTTTTGACCAGTGAGGAACTATAGTTCTTCTAAGGAAACCTTCGTTGCGTGTAATTATGATGTCAAAATTCGTACTATCGTAATAATAGAAAACTACATTTTTGTATACGACAGAAAACATATATAATTAACATATGAGGTTGGCTGTTCTGAGTGCAATTGCACAATTGTGATTGTTATTTAAATTTTATTAGATGTCAAATGTGACAACTAAACTATTTTGAAAAATACCGAATAAGCATTTGGGAAGTCGTACAAGAGAATCTGTTGCTTTGTTAATAATGGGATATGGAAAGTTCGTTCCCCACATTTCGTTCCCCACATTTCGTACCCCACATTTCGTTCCCGGGATATTTCGTCTTCCCACATCTCGTACCCGGAAACTTCGTTCCCGACCGAGCTCAGTTTGCCCCGTAGATACAGGGTGTTGAAGAACGAGTACAGCGATCGGAATACAGTTAAAAATGAAATATATTTTAATTAATTTATTTATTATAATAAACTTTCAAGAACAAAATAAATTGTATTTATTCAAAATGACGATTTAATCGAAGTATCTTCCTGATATTTTGTATAGGGCCATAATTTCTTATTCCGGACAACTTTCCTTGGTAATATTTTGCCGTATCATGAACAAAAAGGGTAGTTTACCGAAAAAGTAAATAGTTATTGCTTAAATGTCAAAGCCGACTTGTTCTTGAAAAACTGAAAATTTTCTTAAAATTCTCTACAAACCAAGCAGGAATTATAATTCCTATAACATTTTATGTAAAACTAAAAATAAAATTTAAATTCCCTCTTGTAAATCCAAGCCGAGGTCATACTGTATATAAATAGTTCTTACAAGTTTATTATAATAAATAAATTAATTAAAATATCTGTATAACTGTATTCCGATCGCTTTACTCGTTTTTCAACACCCTGTAATCTAGGAGACAAATTGAGCTCGCTCGAGAACAAAGTTTCCGGGTACAAGATGTGGGGAGACGAAATATCCCGGGAACGAAATGTGGGGTACGAAATGTGGGGAACGAAATGTGGGGAACGAAGTTTCCGCAAACCGTTAATAATACATTTCTAACAGGAACGCGATAATGGGTGCCCTTTTATTTCGTTAAATACCGAGATGGAAGGTAATTTTTAGTCTTTTGAATTAGCTAATGCAAATTTATAAAATTTTACTTTAACGGATTGTGGTAGCATTCAATATCAGAATTTCAACAGTAAGGTCTACATCTCAGACAGCGAAATGAAATTTTGACTTCTCCACCAAACAACGGCTACATCCTAAATCTGTTACTTCCGTCGATAACTTCACGGAGGCTGCTATTGGAAATACGATTCATAAAATGTACGAAAAAAGTAAACCTAAATGCTTTAAATATAAAATATTTAAACGTATTAATAGATATATTTTGACATTTAAATAATTTTGTTTTTAGAGCAACATGTAACTCTATCATTAATGAGAAAAACTGAGAGAAGAAGAAATGATTACGGACAGTCAAGCATTTTGCACACGTTCTTAAAAATATAAGATTTAAATGGCAAAAGGATAATCCTCGGAGTCTCATGGAATTGAAGGATTTTTCTTTAAAATGGCTACATTTTTTTTAAGTAATAGGCCTTTGAGTAATAGGACAGTTCCAAATTAAACTTGTGGTCGAGGATACTTGTTTACAAAACAATTATTGCACCACATTTTGAATATTGTGCTAGCGTGTT
>CALNHX010007486.1:0-73578 GCA_940337035.1 Agriotes lineatus | reverse complement strand
TGAATGAGGCCGTCGACAATATCCTTCTTCTGAACGCTATGGTAGACTACCTTCCTCTACAATATGCTTTCAACAGATAATTTAACGTCTATGAAATGCCGGGTTTACCCAGCATATAGATATATCCATCTTTACTGATGGATCTAAAGCATGGAACGGGTGCCGGAGTTTTCTTTGACGATCTGAACCTTCGCCGAATCATACCACTAGGCAAAATGGTCACTGTCTTCCAAGCGGAAGTAATTGGAATAATGTATGGTGCAAAAGCAATTCTTGAAAAGAAAATCGAGAATCAATGTATTGGTATCTTCAGTGACAGTAGAGCCACTTTACTAGCCCTGGGCAGTTTCAAAATTACCTCAGGTATGGTACTGCAGTGCCGTGAAGCTCTCGAGGATATCTCAAAAAATAATGTCGTTTCTCTTGTATCGGTGAAAGGACATGACGGTAACTACGGCAATGAGGCGAGACTGGCTTCCAGACAACTTCTCTGGGGGCCAGAACCCCTAATCCCTATATCCCTGACAATATTATGCTCTATGCTATATCAAGAAACCTTCAACAGCTTCATACGAAGATGGGTTAACATGCAAAGCTGCCGTCAAGCAAGAGCTGCTATTACAGCGCCCTCGCCAAAGGCAGCCAAATATTGCTTGCAACTATCCCGAAAGAACCTTCGACTAGTTATGGGTATCCTATCTGGACACTGCACTCTAAATCAACATATGCACAGGATGGGACTGGTGGACAGCCCAAACTGTCGCGGATGCAACGAAGATGACGAGACAGCAGAACACGTTCTGTGCTACTGTCCAGCTCTCGCAAGAATCAGAGGACCCATGTTGGGAGAGTTCTGGCCCGATATGGTCAGAATTAGGAGCACTCCAGTTGCGGTCGTCCTTAAGCACATTCAAAGGATTAAATGGCTTGAGTGATACCCAACTTGGAGAGCTGCTGCGAGGTAGCATAATGGGCCCACTTAATGTGGCCTAAGTGCATGTGAGGTAACTCACCTTTCATTTTTAATCCAGGATCCAAATGTCTCCTAAATAAATTTCTTGTTTAAATTTCCCACATTTTGCAGCAAATTAACAATAATTATAAACAATTTTAAAGGATTCAAAGACCGGTAAGCCAACATCAATGTTTGACAACTTAACAGCCAGTCTTATAAAGACCACTATTCTGAGGTTAACTTTAATTCGTTGTTAAAATAAGCACAAGGGCATCAAAATGTGTTTACTAATCAACAAAATGTGATAAGCACTAACGTTTTGTTGCGCTTTTGTTTATTTTAACAAACGAATTAAAGTTAACCTCACATTAATGGTTATTATAAAACCGGCTGTAAGTGTTTCATTTTTTAAAGCCACCTTCGGAAATTATTATCATTTAATTAGAACAAAATTATATAATAAACTTTTTGATATACTGTAATTTAGGGTGTGTTTATCTCATTTGCAAAGTGGTCATACCAGAACACTCCTTATCAGTGGTAGTATTGAAGGGTATTTTGGTACCAATATAGGTCCATTTGAAAAAATGGAGTTTCGTCCCAAACGCCATTTTGAAAAACTTTTGTTTAGTCATAAATTACATAACGTAGTATTTTTGACGTGATTTTTATTTTTATAGCATTACATGTGTTGATTGGACTAAATCGAACCGATCATGGCACACTTAAATTAAACAATAAAAATTTAATTTAAAAAAAATTCACTTGAAATGTCATTTAGATATGTATAATCCAAATATCCAATAATAACCAAAATGTTCTATTGAAAATGAAAAGTTAATATCACTTTCGCTGAAGCCGGAAATCTAAAGAAATTCACTCTATGCCAGAAAGTGAAGCATATTTAGTACAAAATGCGCCACAAGTTTTAATAACCTATCTTCAAAATAAAGACAAAAAAGGAGAGGTGTACCGTGATCGTGTTACATCCGGTATTTCTTGTAATATCTGCAGACAAGTATATCGACTTCGAAATGTTTAAATTGTTGATTTTAGTTTGCTTTTAACCCCATTTTACATGCGTTTCTTTGTATTTTTTATTAGCGTGTGGCCGGCACTTCGATCTAAATAGATAGACTAATAGATACGGCAGCATGTGATCAAGAATGGGCGGCTACAAATAGCGAATGTTCCCAAAATGGCCGGCTGAATGAACTCGCTTACCAGCCCGTCTGGCTAGCCTCGTGTTTTATGGCTAATACCCCCTTAAATGCCGGTATCGAACAAGAAATTACCCCAGGTAGATAGAATCCCCATTGTAATAGTCAGAAATCCAAATATCGCTGAGCTGGAAAGAAGTTTGTACAGACAGACAGCCATAAGAAAAATGTATGGCAATATTATAACTTCCGAATAACTGAAATGAAATGTAATAACATCAACAAATCAGGAGTATTAAAGACCTGAATATTAGAAAAGATGACAATTTAACCGAAATTTTATAAATTGGGAAATAGCGATAGTAATTTATTCGCTTTGATATACCCACTGACTTTCTTTTGCTCTTCAGTCTTCCATTGTGAAGTGCACTTTTTCCTTTCTAAACAAAATATTCTATCTTTAAAATAAGATGCCGCCTACGTAACATTTCTCATTCTTCTACGCAGCTCATTAAAATGTTTTTCTTTTAAAGTAATGTCATGCCCTGGCATCCTTTGGAAGTTTTTCTCATCAATAACTACCTACCACTTGAATTGTCAGTTATGGTGATATTGTAATATGTAATATGAACACATTATGATTTATAGTAGAAAAACTAACTTTTTAAAATTCTCGTTTGTTCCATGGCGGATTATGTTCCTATTTACACTATGCGATAGAGACAAAGTAAATTTAGGGTATAACCTGTTCATTACTGCATAAAATATAGTATATTACATCATTTAATCAATAAGTTTTATAATAACTGAATTAGTTCAGTTACGACAACTGTAATAGATATTGACGATACAAATCTTATTATGAGCATCTTAACCAAATGAGTTTGATTGCCAGAACAAGACGGTAAGTCGAGTTCTGCAGCAATCAAACGAGTCTCGTTAAGTGCCATAAGCAAACATGTATTTTTCAATATTTTAATGGATAAATTCTGGTTCAATGTATTTTTTTATATAAAAAGAGTGTGGTAATATCTATCCATTACCGCACTGAGGTTATTTGTTCACAATCACCTCTAAAACACATGGTGTAAGTTTTACAATTACCTCAGGGAACACCCGTATACAACTTGAATTCTGATGAAGACTAAAGTATTAATTGACATACTGCGACATTTTTATTATTGTGACATATAATGTCATATAAAACTGTACGTTGCGAGTTGGCTTTCTTAGCGTACATACATACTTTTCGCGATTTCTTATAACGAGCGCGGCCGCGGCCAATTCTTTGGTAATAATTGAATTATTATATTGTACCGTGAATGGACACCAAATCTACATAGCGTACTAATTTTTTGCTTATCCAGTATATAAATAAATAACACACGTGTAATTTCTTACGCACTGGACTTATCTAATGAACTCTTAACAAATAAAGTTAACAAGAACTGTAATGTTAATAAAACAGTTATTAATCAACAACTACTAACCAGTGGAAACATGGATACAGAAGAATACACCTATCTCGCTCCTGAAACAATTGTGATCAATCACGATGAGCTGTCACCCAACCATCGACCTAGCGAATCCAGTAACCGGCCTAATGAGTCACCCAATGAACATACCAGAGTGTTTTTTTAGAGGCGGAGAACTTTAAATTGATATAAAACACAGAAAAATGTTTTTAATATCCATAAAATTGGCTTTATTTGAAAGATAATTTTTGGCACTTCTGCTTGAATATGATTTTGGGCATGTGACCGCCGCGGCTGGCGCGTACATGGCGTAATCTGGAAAATAAATTTGAACAATTTGCAAAGCTGCTCCAATGAATTGCCAAACCAAATTAACCTCAAAACAACCGAGAACTGTCAAATCGGCTCTCACCGAAAACACTATTGCCAATTTAAAGTTCTCCGCCTCTAAAAAAAAAAAAATCTGACAAACGATTAATTTCACGAAATAGAGCTGTTAACTGGCCACCTCGTTCGTGCGATTTGCCGCCATTAGATTATTTTTTTTTGGGGATATGTAAAGTCTACGCCGATAAATCGGAAACAATTGAGCACTTGGAAGCCAACAGTCGACGAGTTATTGCCGAAATACAGCCTGATTTACTGCGAAGAGTGTGTGAAAATTGGACCTCCAGATTGCGCCGTGTACGCGCCAGCCGCGGCGGTCACATGCCCGAAATCATATTCAAATAGTAATGCCAAAAGATTTACTTTCAAATAAAGCCAATTTTATGAATAGTAAAAACATTTTTCTGTATTTTATTTCAATTTAAAGCTCTCCGCCTCTAAAGAAACACCCTTTATTAACACAAAACAGGTATTATTTACCACTAAATAATCAAGATCACTTAAGTGAAAATCCAAGTACATCTGCCGTTAACAATAAAAATAAGAGCCCGCTTCCAGAATCGGTTAAAATTCCCCCGATCTTTATTTCAGAAGCAGCAAATTATCAAAAAGCCATTGAAGGTATTAAAAGTAACGTAAAAGGCGATTTGTCAACACAAATTCGTGATACTCAGTTGCGAATCAACTTAAGTTTGTTTCGTAAACTAGCAACTTTCTACAATCAAGGAAATATCAAGAATTTTACATATCAAAATCCATACAAAGATACCTTGTCCGTAATTCTAAGATATATACCTATTGCAATAACGGTGAAAAAAATGAAGCCGGAACTCTTAGACCACAAGCGCCCTGTAACAATTAACGCGTTTATATAATCGTGATAAGAAACCAATTCCTATTTGTGCTGTTGAACTAAAAAAAGTAGATAACGTAAACAAACTCTTTGGCTTAAAATATTTATACCACTACAAGATATCAATTGAACCAAGCCGATAATCGAACACTTTACCACAATGTACCAGATGCCAAATGTATGGCCATACAAAAAACTATTGTCTTTTAGACCCGAGATGTGTAAAACGTCAAGGTTCTCATCATTATACAGTATGTGAAAAATCGAAAACTGTAAAACCCAAATGTGTAAATTGCAGTGGTGAGTATACTGCTAATTATAAAGGGTGCAGCTATTATCAAAATATAATAACGAAACTACCAAACATAATACTGCACGATACACTGTACGTTCTACGGCTATAACTGAGTAAAAAATGTACACTAAGAACATCACACATAACACACAACGTCACTTAAATGCAGAAAATATGCGTAAACCTAATACTTATGCAGCAGCTGTGGGTAATCGGTCTACTATCGAAGCTGTCACAACTAGCTCGGGAAACGCTTTAATCCAACTATTACTTGATATGCTTACTCCTTATATGGACAAAATTAAAGAATTTATTTTATTATGAATATTAGCAACACTACTAAATGGAGGGAAATAATCTCCCAGAAATAAACAAGTTTGTTTTTCTACATCATCACAATATCGACATTACGTGCATTAGTGAGACGAATCTTATCGATGGAGAAACATTTACAATACCAAACTATTGTGTATATAGCAACGATCGAAATTCTCCAACTGCATCTGGAGAAGTGACTATCATTGCCAAATAGAAATTGGTGTTGCACACTTTGTTAACAGAGGATCTTGATTATGTAGAAGTCATTGCAGTTCAGTTGCAAGTACAAAATGATCCCGATATTAAGCTCGCATGCGCATATAAACAACCCAAACATAAGATCATTAACCAAGATATTGCTAAGATATTTAATAACCACCACAAGCCAACACTACTTATTGGTGACATTAATTGTAAACCCAACATCTGGGGTTGAAGGGCCACTAATCCTAATGGCGTCGGGCTACTCAAAACTATGGAAAACCAAGCAGTAGAGGTGTCCGCATCCGATGTTCCCACATATGTTCCATTCCAGCATGAGCACAAATCCGATATACTAGACATAATCCTTTACAAAAAAATCACTACCTCAATCACATAAAATGTTCTAACGGAACTAAGCTCAGACCATCTACCTGTGATTATTAATTTTTCCCAAGTACAGTTAATGCAAATAAAAAGTAGGACAACTCTTATAACAACTTTTGCTTTAATTTAGTTGTTATTGTTGGCTCTTTAAAATTTACTGAAAAACATAGTAGTCGTAATTCTAGAAATGTCATCAATTTGTTAATGATACAGTTTTACTTGACTATTCAACACTATAACATATAAGCCAATCACATTTCAGACATTTGCTTTTTTCAACCAATAACAGCAGTATATCACTGAATATTGGGCACCATGCAAAATATTCACTAAACAATGTACGTACTCAAAAAATAAATAGCCTTGTTGCGAAGTATCGTTTAGCAACGATGTTCTGTCCTTAGTGATATCGCTAGGTTACGTAACACTAAACCCCAACAAACTGTGTGGCTTGTTTTAATAGTATATTACACAACGAGAGCTGTAGGAAGCATATTACACGCGAGTTGGAAAAGTTACGCACAAGCCGCGTAGCGGCGCGTGTGTAATTCCACGAGCGTGTAATTGCTCTATAGCTCGAGTTGCGTACTATACTTTTTCTACGATCACACTCATTTCGTTAAACGAAAAAGAAATATTTTATTAACTGTCAAATCATCTGTCACACCATCTTAAAAATTAGGCGGCTGCAGTCACATCCCTACACCGCTTCGTACAAACAACAGAAGCTAACTGTAACGTAATAAAAAAAATTACGTGTTAGTCATTACGTAACACTGTTTGTAACAACGAATTTACTAATCAAGTAAACAGTGCTTAATGAGCAATTTACTAATAAAGGAGTAGAAAAAAATTTTAAAATGCTGTGTTTTGGAAGTATTCCGCTGAATTTAATTGAGAATGAATAATTATATTAATTGTTGAATTATTTTTCAATAAAGTTAATCGTTATGTATTAATATTGTTAAATAGTCGTCCCAAATACCACTCGAAGTGGATATATTTTTTAAAAATATTTTGCCATTTCCATAGAAATTATTGCAAATTTCACTCAACAAAATCACATTTAAATGTCACTCGCCTTTGGCTCGTGACATTTTTGATGTGATTTTGTATCGTGAAATTTAAACGCAATAATTTACATGGAAACGACAAAATATTTGTCAAAAATATATCCACTGCTTGTGGTATTACCCTTGAATATCTAATATTGTTGATAAAGCAAAAATGACTGCTAATGCAGAACTGTCCTACTTTTTATTTGCATCAACTGTACCTAAATACTATGAAACAATGCCTAGACTAATTCAGGGAAAAATCGACTGGGAGAAATTTCGAGATATACTAGATGAAAAAATTAAATGCCTGACAGGATAGAAACAAAGAAAGATGTCGATACCGAAGTGGAAAAAATCACCGTTGCAATCACGGATTCGATCAAAATGTCCACAATTAAATATAAAAAGCATAATTTCCGAATAAATACTGTTTTTTTACCTCAGCATCTCATTGACTTAACCAAGGAGAAGAATAAAAGCAGGCGATTATGGCAAACAACAAGGCAACCCCAATATAAAATGCAACTTAACAGTCTTATGTAGTACAAAGTAATGTAGCAACTAGACGAACATCGATATGAAACGTATTAAGGCTACATTAAAGAACTGCAAGCAAATGAACCTTCTATGTGGCAAGCTACAAAACGTATATTAAAAAATCCTCCTATCATTCCTGATTTGAAAGTAAATAATCAGATGTACTGCTCTAACCAAGACAAATGCGACATTTGCTAATCACTTAGAAACAGTTTTCACGACCAAACAGGATACACAGTATAACTTATTTCATCAGCAAGTAGGTAGCGGATTATTCGCAGAAGAACATGCCACAGGAATCGGGAGCTTTCAAACCTACTTCTCTCAGGGAAATCTATAAGTATATCAAAAAACTGCCTCTAAGAAAAAGCCCCGGTCTTGATTTAATTCCTAATATTGTCCTTCGAAACTTATCAAGAAAATTATTAGCTACAAGCAAACTACGCGCTACGCGCACGTGAAATAGGATACGCGAAAGGTCAAGCCCCGAGCCGAGCGCTAAGATAAGAAAAACAAAACCTAAACAAATATAAACAACTGTGAAGCCGGAACGTGAGATTTTACTTTGTGCCACAGACAAACACACGTTAAGGAAAATTATATTATAGATTATGGCAAGCTTATTCAACTCTTGTATGAGACTGGGTTATTTCCCTTGTACATGGAAATGCGCAGCTGTAATATTATTCAACAAACCTGGAAAGAATCCGAGAAACCCAGGAAACTAAAGGCCCATCAGTTTATTGTCAACCATATCAAAGTTATTTGAAGGTATTATACATACGCGAATTATTAAACTGCTCGACGACAAGAACACCTTACCTCGATTCCAGTTTGGATTCAGACAGCACTATTCAACAGTATGATCGAAAACTTTCAACGTCTAGAGGGCTGTGGAAATATTTTGTCAAAAATTTTGTTGGCAGTCGTGGTAGTAAAAGTCACATTGGAATTTTATATCTGTCAGTTTAGAGTTATGTCAGGATTGTCATTTCAACAAATACAAACATTCTTGTAGAATACATAAAAATGTTAGTAACAAAAACAACTGCAGCTATTCAAAATGATTTGCTGCATTTTCCATACACAGAACCACTTAGTGTTCGGCATTAAACATCCTGTAAAAGTTAAGTTTATCTGTCAAAATTGTATAGGTTATATTATGAAGTACTTTCACTCATCACTGCCAACATAAATTTAATTTTTAAAAAATCCACAACCCTCTAGACGTTTTCGATCATACGGTACTAGCCAACAGCTGCAAAGACTTGCTGAAACTATAAAGCGGGGCTTTGAAGCTAAGGAATATACAACAGTGGTATTCCTGGACATTGCCAAAGCATTTGACAGCGTATGGCTCATAGGTTTGCAATACAAGCTACTCCATATTGGTCTACCAGATTACATTGTCAGAGTCATCGTTTCTTTTCTGACCAATAGAAGCTTTGTTGTAAAAATAAATAATGCAACGTCTCAAACAACACCTATTTTTGCTGGCAAGGCTCTATTTTGGGTCCGACGTTATTTAACATTTTCATATCTGATCTACCGGTACCAGAAAATGCTGTACCTACTATGTTCGCCGTTCGCAATTGTAACCCAAAATGAAAATATAGATGACGCCGCCTAACAACTAAAAACTGCGGTAGGAACAATTTCTAACTGGATGAAAAAGTGGTGCATTTCTAAATATGAAACAAAAATCTTTACATTAAGACGACCCCACGTCCCAAAGGAACTAGTAATAAATAATCAACACATTATAGTCCAGGGAAATTAGACATTGCACTTCGGAAAAATTCCCGGAAAGCTGGATTTTGGTATGAGCCTTAATATTGTGGTTCTAAACAAAATGTCAAAAGTCCTCATCGATCCGAGTGACATTAAAAATTTTACGCGGGGTCAAAGGTCACTGAAAACGGGTTTTCATGAATATCTCGTTAACGGTTACTTTAACAGAAAAAATATCAATTCTGAAATTTGTAGCTTACGAAATTTCTTACAAAAAAGATATAATGATTTTTATTCGTAAGAGTAACTGTTTTGGAGATAATTCGATTTGCAGAGTTGTAACGAATAGATGCACTCCTCAACGGGATGTATATCTCAATGGAGTTGATACAACAATAGAAACAAACACATATATAGTACACTGTAGTCTAGATGGAGAAGCAGTGTGCTCTAAAAAGGTCCCTTTCCTTGTCATAAAACCTCGAGAGACATCTGCTTGCTGCTCTTGTCGGAGCATAAATTTCTTTACGTTAGTATTGAGTGATATTTCCTTGTGAACGGACGTGCTTACTTCATATTTGCATTAATTTTTGTGGCAGAAATGTAATAAATTCTCTAATAATGTTGGAAGTTTGTTTCGTTTGCAGTAAATCTCTGTTGGAAGGTAAAACTGTTGTTGTGGAACGTGAACTTGAAACTTTGGGAGGTCGAGTGTTGAAAGAAAGGACGGCAAAGTTGAATATTTGCGTATTAATTTTGTGACAATTCATGTACAGTGCCATAAAGAATATACTTGAAAGTCTGGCATATTGGCATCAAAAAGACAGAGAGAAGAAACCAGTACATCTACGAGTCTTGGTATTTTTTGGAGTGATGAAGCGAGTGAGGAAGAAGAAAAGAAAAAAGAAAATATTCGCCGTAAAATTCATCAAGTTTCGACGCTTTCCTTTAAGAACTCTGTTTACCAAGACAGAATGTTCTCCAGACGTGATTTTCAACAATGGAATTTGTTTTTTCCTGGCTATGTATAAGGCCCCAGTAAAAGAAGTATCTATTGATACTCACAGATATTCAACTTTTGTAAAATCTACACAGCTCAAAAATTCTGTTCAATTATCTATTCTTCTGCTGCTCGGCAACAGTTATATCGGGTCTATTACAAGTTCAAATATGGCTAGGTAACAAGCTTACCCCTGAAGACTGTAGATGGACGTCAAGGTATAACATTTTGGAGTCAATTCAAACTCTGCTTCCACCTGCTCCACACATTCTGCTGAATACTATTTTTTGGAATTACATCAAGGGCTGTAGATTAAACTGGGGCTGCAGAAAAGTTGGTTTATATTGTTCACCAGTTTGTGGTAGTTGCCAAGGTCAGTCTTGCTTAAATGTAAGACCCGATATAAATGACGGCGATAATTGCGACTCCACTGAAGATATAGATCCATCGCGCTTCCTGACTGAATCTCTGGAAATACAGAAGACAGCCGAAGAAGAACAAGAAGAACAAGAAGATAATGAAGAAGAAAGCATACAGATTGAAATAGAGCCTGAAGATGAATATTAATTATTCAGATTAGTAACTCCTGTTTTGAATCCAAAATTGATTAATGAACAAGTTCAGAATATTTTTTTAAATAAACATTTTTCAAACAAAAATAAACGTGGATTAAGTCTACTGGGAACACCACAAAAAAAAAGACGCACGGTGGTGTGGAAAAGAGTGCACGTTTCATGAGAAACATAAAGGTTTCAACTCTGTAAATCGAATTATCTCCAAACCGGTTACTTTTACGAATAAAAGTTATATAGGAAATTTTATAAGCTACAAATTTTGTAATTGATATTTTTTCTGTAAAACTGACCGTTAACGAGACATTCACGAAACACCGTTTTTGGTGACCTTTGACCCCGCGTAAAATTTTTAGCGGCACTCAGATCGATGAGGACTTTTGACATTTTGTTTAGAACCACAATATCAAGGCTCATACCAAAATCCAGCTTTCCGGGAATTTTTCCGAAATTTTGCTTTTATTTTGTCTAATTTTCCTGGAATCCAAACGATAGCAGCGTTAAGTATTTGGGAGTCTATCTAGACAGACGTTTAACATGAAGTATTCCCATCAATAAGAAATTAAGTAATGGCTACGTGAAACTAAAACTACTGCTTGTATCCCCTTCTAAATCGAAAATCGGCTTTACAAGTTAAATGTGGTGCCTTAATATACAAGTCATTTATCAGACCAGGATTAATGTATACTGGTCCAGTTTGGGGTGGAGCTTCAAAGACAAATATTAAGAAGATACAATCACTGCAATCAAATATTTTACGAATAGCAACCAATGTACCGTGGATTATTAGAAATGAGCAATTGCACCGGGAATTACATATGCCAACAATTACCGATTATATTAGAAAAGTGAACAGTAAATATTTTCCAATCTAGAAAACTGTCCAGCAGCGGTTCACTATTCTCTAAGAACTAAAGCTATACACAAAAGAATTAAACGCAAGTTACCTCAAGATAGATTTCTATCAAGCAGTAATGCCAGTAAATAAAATAACCAATGTAATTGTTAAAAATTAAAACATAGTGTTAGTGTGTCCTTATTGTGAATTTTGTAATACTGTTCAATTAACACAACAAAAAAAACCCCAGCGAGTTGTAGGTAATGGTTAAATAAAATCAAATGTATCAAAATCAGCACACATAACATTCACTCTGAACAGAGGTACCTGCCCCCCAGTCATTCTCAAGGGTCAACACCAAATACCTGGGGGTACATATGGACAGACGCTTGACCTGGAGGAAGCATATATTCACAAAGAGGAAACAACTCGGTTTGAAACTGAGGCAAATGTAATGGCTTATTGGTAGATCATCTCAGTAAACACTTGAAAACAAGCTCCTCCTGTACAAGGCTATCATCAAACCGGTGTGGACCTATGGGATCCAACTATGGGGAACGGCAAGTCATTCTAACCTGGAAATCTTACAGCGTTTTCAGAATAAAGTGCCGAGACAATTAGTTAATGCCCCGTGGTATGTCCCTAACATTCAAATAGCAAAAGACCTGCAAGTTCCATCGATCAAAGACGAAATCAAACTTATAGTGTACATTATAGTGCTAGAACTCAAGCTCATGCTAACGCACTCGCGAGAAGTTTATTTGAACACACTAATGTAGTGCCGCGATTAAAACGCTTCAAGCCAGAAACCCTAATGGACAGATTTGATTAGGATTAACTTATGTGTCTTATATACAGTGCTCTATTTCTAGAAATAGGGATACCGGAACTGCCAGGGGGGTCCTCCCCCGGAAAAATTTTGAAAAATAAAGGTCTTAAAAATGACGTTTTAGACGTTTTTAAGGTCTTAAATTTGACTCGAAAAGTTGTCGAATCGTATTGGGTTTTTTTAAACTTTCTTAGTGCCGATTTTATTTTTCATAGAGAGATGTCCCGGAACGCCGTTCCGCCGCGTTCCGCCTCAAATCGAGCCCTGATTATATATACAGTGTGGTCCATTAAGTGTGCAACAAATGGGACATTTTTTTATTAGTTGTAAAACCGAAATTTAAATACGGCCAAAAGTTAGTGCATGTTCGATAACCATATCAGATGCCCTTAGAATGGCTTCAAGTCAAACAATATACAGGGCAGGACAAAAAATATGAAATTCGTTCAAGAATAAAGTTACCTTATTTCAAAAAATATAGCAAAATTTTATTGAGAAAAGTTGTTTAGAATTAAAAGTTATGCTCAAATACAAAGTCACGGCCTCCTATTCGAATTTTGATTCTTTTTTTGTAAAATTTTGTATTATCCCCGTATGATACATATTTTTATTATTCTGATTTTATTGAGAGTTTTTCATATGTAAATTATTATTAGTAAAGCATTTGCCTTGTTAAAGCGAATATTTGCGAAATTCTAAAGTTCTGTTAAATATCGTTGCAACAAACATGAAGTGGACGCTTACCTAAAAAAATATAAATCCAAGTAAATTTTACAAATACGCTTCAAGTTGCTAAAAGTTATTTAAAAGGGATGTGGTTGTGGCTACTTTAAATACATATAAAATCAAAATAATAAAAATATGTATCATACGGGGGTAATACAAAATTTTCCAAAAAAGAATCAAAATTCGAATAGGAGGCCATGACTTTGTATTTGAGCATAACTTTTAATTCTAAACAACTTTTCTCAATAAAATTTTGCTATATTTTTTGAAATAAGGTAACTTTGTTCTTGAACGAATTTCATATTTTTGGTCCTACCCTGTATATTGTTTGACTTGAAGTCATTCTAAGAGCATCTGATATGGTTATCGAACATGCACTAACTTTTGGCCGTATTTAAATTTGTGTTTTACAACTAATAAAAAAATTTCCCATTTGTTGCACACTTAATGGACCACACTGTATAGATATCTAGATTAAGAATTATTTACATCTTCAAACATCTCTAAGAGATGTCCTTTAAGGGTAGCTTTATTGGAAGTTCCCCTGCAAGTCAATTTCTGGTTATTTTGGTTAATTATTTTATACAAATCAGTTACTTATTGTCCTTATGGACAGATTGTAAAGAAAGTGGGGATTAAAAAAAACTATATATATTTAAAAAAATCATGAGATAAACCTATATTTACAAGGTTGAAGTCGGTTGCACAATGACAGAATTAAACAATTATTCTTTATATGCTGCGGTGGAGAAAAGGAAGAAGAAACATGACATTGACGTTTGAAGCAGGATTATGTTGCTGTAGTTTGCCATTGAAATTGGAAATTGGGTGTTCAAATCGTGTCAGATGCGTCACTAATATAATGGCATCGCTAGTTAAGTGATATTCCCCATTATTATATCATATTTTACGAAGTCAATAAAATTCCTCAGTTGCGTAATCAAGCTCTTAACGATACTAAAATTAATTTGGTTAAGAGCCTATAATCACACAAATGAAGATAATAGATATTAATCATACAAGTTTGATTATGAGCATCTTAACTAAACGAGTTTCATTGCCAAAACGAGTTTCATTGCCAAAACTAGGCGGTGAGCCGAGTTTTGTGGCAATTATACGAGTCTCGTTAAGTGCCATAAGCAAACGTGTATTGTTCGATATTTTATCTTCATCAATAAATTCCGGTTCAATGTATTTTTTTATATAAAAAGAGTGCGGTAATATCCATTACCGCACTGAATACGGTAATATATATCTAATTCTTAACAATACTAAAATTAATTTAATTAATAGTCTATAATAACACCGATGAAGATAAAGAAATTTAATTTTTTAAATAGAGGCGATAGAAACTATAGCTTGATAAGAAATAATTACCACTAGTTTTGATAATTCTGTTAATAGCAATTGATAATGCCTGCTACCCATTAATATTGAAAATTAATATTTCCATATTGTAGGGTAGCACACGGAGTACTCGAGCTCCATTAAATTCAGATAACTTAACAGAAGAGGGAAGATGGTCGAGTTTTTGAAGTTTAGAATTTTCACTTATAATACCATGAGTAGTCAAAGTTATGTCGACTATTTTTGCGGTGGTGTCACGAATGTCCATTGCGCTTTGGTACGATTAGGACGAGTGCGCTAGCACGAGTCCTAATCCCAAGCGCAATGGACATGAGTAGTGATACCACCGCAAAAATAATCTACTTAACTTTGACTAAGAATGGTATTCGAGGGACTATTTAATGAACCAAACTACTTTTTCAAATTAGTTTTCAGTAAATCTAGCAACAAACTTCGTAATTTCTATAGTAACAGAACACGAATATTGACTTTTTCTAATAAAAATCGCATTTGTTAAAAATAGTCACTTGAATACCTTCTAGGAAGATATATCCACTGATATTTTTTTGATTGGTCAAGAAACGTCAGAATTCTGGATTTTCATTGGTTACTTTTCGACAGATGACAGGTGAATTGAATAGTCAATCGTACTTATGGTAAGACGCCTGAGGTGCTCTCTCAATACAGGCGCACACAAGGTGACAATTTAGTCCTGGAAATAAAAACTTTTATTATTATTATTCAACATCAATTCAATTTGTCTATGAACACTGGAATATGAATCGAAAACATGGACCTTCATTGCTAAAAATGGCAGACTTATTAAGGCATTTGAAAAGGTATGTTACCGTAGCATATCATGGCCTATACAATTAACAACTAAATACTGGGACAAATATTTACTCTATTTGACCATGTCATACGGCGTGACAACGTCGAAAAACTAGTGACTCCAGGAAAAGTTCACGGAAAAATTGCATGAGGCCTATTGAGAATTTTTTGAAGCTAGAGAAATATAATTAAACGATGCATTATCAAGTTGCCATTGGAAACAAATAATCTATGGATATCAGAATATATGATAAGAATACAAATTTTGCAATTACATTGATCAAAATGTTTTACAAACACGAAATCAGAATGAATATTTATCAATTGGTTGGAGGAATGCCTAAGCTCGATATTGTCAACATCTTCAGAGACCAAAATGTGTTAGTTTCAATAATTTATCGAACTATAAGAGAATGCGAACAAGGAATACCTTGTCTAAATTTGCCTAAAAGTCAAGACCCTAAAAGATGTCCGCACAGGTTGTCGACAGAATGGTAAGAAAAGCTAAAGATAGCGTAAAAACATCAATTCGGTGGTTCGGTCAACATTTTCATGTTTCATACATGATTGTTCATGGAGAATTGCATCGTAATCCTTTAAACTCTCAAAAGACTTAGATGCCCAAAATACACATGCTGCTAATGAAATAATTTTTGGCCAGACTTGCCTTTTTGCCATTATGCGAGAACCGTGAGAGATTGACTGAATCAGCACAATGTTCCATTTATACCAAAACATTTCAACCCACTCAATATTCTTCAGGCAAGACATATCAAGGATTTTTGGGCTTTACTAAGCAGAAAGGTGTACGACAAATGCTGGAATGCACAAAATAAGATACAACTTCGTCGCAGAATATTTAAAAAGGTTATAAAATTGATGTAAATTATGCGACATGTGATGACAAAATTGCGGGCCATTGAAAATAATAGAACTCTTGCCATTATATAGTGCTGTCATTAATGTTATCTTGGATGTAATATCAACATATTTTAAGCGTTTTTTGAATAAAATTGAATTTGAATTCTTCTTCTTCTTAGGCTCCACAACCCATTTGGGTTTTGGCCGTTCCAAAAGAAACTTCCTTGATTATTTTCTGGGGTGGATTAGTTCCCTTTCCTCGTAATTTTTACTTTTTCATAACATTTGGTGGGTTTTTGCTTTCTCGACTAAGTTTTTCCACGTTTTACTGTTCATGGCTTCTTCTTTCCAGTTTTTCACTCCCATTATTTTTAAATCCTCTGCCATCTCGTCTATCCATCACGATCTGGGCCTTAGATTAGATTAGATTAGATTAGATTTCACGACTGCCTTTTGCTGGCATGCGCACGTCAGCCCTTAGGGCTTTTGTACTGTCGGGAGTTTTCAAGTTAGCAAGCCGACATCCGTATCTTTTACTAGACTTGCAATGTCCCCTACTAGCTTGTGGTTGTCAATAGAGTTAAGGCTCCAATCGAGTTGGTGTCTTTTACGCTCTAATGCTGGGCATTCAAAGAGGATATGATAGGCTGTTTCATCATCCTCTTGGCATAGTCTGCAAACAGGTTCATCTCTATAGATATTGATCCTGTGCATAAATTCTCTGAATGCTCCAGTGCCTGTTAGTAGACTGACTACTTGCTTGATTCGAGTTCTGTTCAGTCTCAACAGGGTTTTGGTGGTATGTGGATTCGGAGTTTTTAGCAATCTTTTGCAGTGTGTTGCTTGATTGTAGTTTCTCCACCTTAGTTGGTGTGCGGTATTGACCCATTCATTAATGGCTGAGCGGGCTTGGTTTTTCTGAATGCTTAGACCAGGTTCTGGACCGGTCATTGCATTACGGGCTGCTTCTTTTGCGAGCTTGTCCGCCTTTTCGTTTCCTTCAATACCTTGGTGACCTGGGATCCAGCATAATTTTACTGTATTTCCCTGGCTTAAAGTTTGAAGTTTGGATTTGCATTCCTTGACCAGTCTCGATGAAGTACTGAAAGCGTTTAACGCTTTCAATGCTGCCTGACTGTCTGAGAGAATGTGTATGTCTCGATTGAGCAGCTTCTTTTCTATGCTGATGTTTGCGCATACGTTAATAGCTTGTACTTCAGCCTGAAAGATGTTACAAAACTTTCCTAGACTGACTTTTTCGTTGGTTCTAGGATTGGTACTGTACACACCGGAACCTGTACCCCCTTCAAACTTAGATCCATCAGTGTAAAAAATGATGTTCTTATTTGTTGGAGTTGGTAGTTGGTCCGGATTCCAACTTGTGTGTACAGTAAAGTTCTTTTCAAAGTCATAGGCTTTGATTATAAGATCAGAACCCATTTCTAATATTGGGTTGTTGATGTGTGACATGATCTTGCCATGTCCTAGATTATTAGCTGTGGTCATCCAGTGACCTGTACTTTGTAATCTGTAGGCTGCCATTCTGGCTTCACCTTCCAAGAAGATGTGCAGAGGTGGCAGATTTAAAATAGCATTCAGTGCTTGTCCTGAGGTGCCTTTAAAGGCTCCAGTGATGCACCGATTAGCTAGATATTGTATTCTGCTGATTTTGTGGATCGCAGTTGCTTGTTTTATTTTGGGCCACCAGGCGATTATTCCATATGAAATTATTGGTCGAACCATGGTTTTGTACAGCCAGAGGGTCAGTTCCGGTTTGAGCCCCCACGTACTACCTATGGCTCTTTTTCCAATAACTAATGTTTGTATGCACCTGGTGATTGTTTTGTCTAAGTGGGAGTTCCAAGTTAGTTTGGAATCGATGGTTAGACCTAAGTACTTAACCTCGTTCTCCCAGTTGACATTTGTCTCAAACAGTTTTATGTTCATTCTGTTTGTGATGTTCTTTCTACGAGTGAAAGCGACGAGAGTGGCTTTGCTGGGATTAATTCTAAGATTATTCTCTAGACACCACTCTTCGGTTATCTTTAGTGCTGATTTCATTACATTGTCTACGGTTCTTTGGTATTTACCTTGAATCAGTATGACAATGTCATCAGCGTATCCTTGAGTGTAGTAGCCTTTGTTATTGAGTTGGATCAGCAGTTCATCAACTGTGAGGCACCACAGGAGTGGAGAAAGAACTCCTCCCTGTGGACATCCCCTTGTCGCCTGCACTGTCTTTTCCTTGTCAAATAACTTGACTTTTACAACTCTGGTGTTGAGCATTGCCATAGTCCATCTTATCGTGGTGTTATCGATCTGATGGTTTGTCATTGCTCTTTCAATAGAGTGGTAGGAGGTGTTGTCGAAGGCACCTTCTATGTCTAGAAATGCTCCGACTGCGTACTCCTTGTACTCCAAGGTTCTCTCAATTTTCCCCACTAGTTGGTGTAGGGCGGTTTCACATGACTTCCCTGTTTGGTAAGCATGTTGATATTTGTGAATCGGGAGTGAAGTTAGGGCTTCCTCCCTCTAGTATCTGTCTACTAATCTTTCCAACGTTTTAAGGAGGAATGACGTTAGGCTGATAGGTCTGTAAGATTTAGCTTCTGCATAGCTGCTCTTACCAGGCTTAGGGATAAATACTACTTTAGTCACTCTCCAGGATTGGGGAATGTAATCTGGGCCTTCCTTTGTTTCTTGTCTCACTCGGTTTCTAATCCGTTGTTGCTATAGCTCTCTTTCTCTCACTTCGTGTTATGTGGCCTAGCCATCCTATTCTTTGTGCTTTTATGTGTTTCACTATGACTTTCTCGTTTATTTCGTTCTGTATTTCAAAGTTCATTAGCGCTCTATATTCGTTTTCGTTTGTTTTTTTTTGTCCCTATATTGTCCTCAGTATCTTGCGTTTGAATATTCTTAGCTGTTCTTCGTCTTTTTTTCGTATGCATCATGTTTCCATGGCATATGTCACCACAGGCCTTATTAATGTATTATATATTTTTAAATGTGTATCCCTTTTTAACGTTTTATCTTTTAATAGGTACTTGTTTGCGTAATATGCCCTATGACCTGCTTGTATTCTTGCCTTGATTTCTTCATTACTTTGACTTGAGTTACTTATTTGTGTCCCCAGGTAGTTATATTTGCTTGTGCTCTCAAAGTTGTAGTTTTCGACTTGCAGGTTTAGGTTTTCGTGTTCATTGTTTCTTCCATATTTCATTTGTTTCGTCTTCTGTTCGTTGACTTGTAGGCCCACTTTTTTTGCTGCTTGCTCCATTTCTCTAAATGCTTTTATGAGTCCTTTTCTTGTCCTGCTTATTATGGCAGTGTCGTCAGCGTATGCTATGATTTGCGTCCCCTTGGTGTTTATATTTTCTTGGTCTTCCATTTTTCTTACTACACTTTCTAGCACTATGTTAAATAACACTGCTGATAACGCATCTCCTTGCCGCACCCCCATATTTATCTCAAAGCTCTCGGTGATTCCATCTCGTATTTTTATTACTGCATTGGATTCTTTCAACGTTATTTCTATTAATTTTATTAATTTCGTTGGGATTCCTAGTGTCGCCATTTCTTCAAACATTCTTTCTTAATTAACTTTGTCGAAAGCTTGTCTGTAGTCCACAAACAGTATATTTAGTTCGATGTTAAATTCATAGCTTTTTTCCAATATATGATTCATTGTAAGTAGTGCGTCTATCGTTGATCTCCCGGGTCTAAAACCATTTTGGTAGTCCCCGAGAAGCTTTTCTGTGTATGGTTCTAATCTCCGGTGTAGTATTACTGATAATATTTGGTACGCTGTATTCAATATTGTTATTCCACGGTAGTTGTTGGTGTCTACATACGTTATACTGACCAAATCAAGGCTTTAACGGATTTAACCGTAGCAGAAATAATGCAAACAGCAGAAACGATTTGTAAGCATTACATGTCGCACTACTGTAGAATAGGTCACGATGTTCGAAAAACGCCTTAGAAGTAAAAGAAGAAGAGTAAAGAACATAAAATCAGTAAACATATAAAATAGTATAATTATAATGTGCTGTAATTACTGATTTCTGTATTCGCTTTTGCATAATACAATTACTGACTATACGTATGCATTTATTTGATTGGCCAATAAAAATAAAATTCGATAATTGAAATCTTTTTTCTATAGCACATGTTAAAGTGTGCTTTTATCAACTCAAAACAAAAGGTCAAGTTTTACTTTAACAGCAAGGGTAGATAAAGTAGCACTTTAACATCAAGGATAGATAAAGTAATTTAGTTTTCTCACTTTTGTTTAAATTAAATATGACGGCTTCGTATTATCGTAGCAACCCAATCTAGCTACTGACATTTTAAAATGTGATTGTCATTATTTTCTTTTGAAATTGTTAAAGTTCTTGCTATAGAAAAAAATATTGTATTATACACGACGATAAAGTTATTTCTATCCACTCTTGAATCATTAACGTCTCGACTTCGTCTCGACGTTAAACGATTCGCTCGTGGATAAAATTTAACTTTATCGTCTTGTATAATAAATTACTATTTTTCTACGACCACCACTTAAAGTAGGCCTTTTAGAGCTAGCATTTTTCACTAAAAGTTACATTTTATAATTTAGCGTGTTTAAAATGAGATCAGCTGTTTACTTTTAGGTCATGTGTTATAGAGTGAAGTGATGTTATAAAACTACAATTTCGAACTGGAAGTGAGGTTGTAAAGTTATTCTAGTTACTTCTTGAGTTAGAGGTAAAGTGTTTTTTTAATAATTAAAGCATTATGTAATGAATAAAGTCAGATGTGTACTATTATAATTACCTTTGATAACTGGCTTTGACAGTACTGGCTCCACAAACATTCACCTGCGCGTCAAGGCCATCTCTGTATTATGACATACATTATGACTGTCATAAATGCAAAACTTTGTTAAATCGACATTTATGGATTAATAACAGAAAATTTAAGGTCGTAGAAAAAATATATTATGCAAACTCGTGCTAAAAGTGTTATTGCACTCGACATGTTATGAAACTCAGCCTTCGGCTTCGTTTCATAATTTTCATGTCTCGTGCGTAAACATCAACGTTTAGCACTTGTTGCATAAATAGCTATTAAATGTGTATAAAACTCATAATGGTGTTTTATTATGTTTCATATAGGTAGTCAACAACTGATGTCCTAATTTGTGCACAAATGAACATCAGTGTATTTTCACAATTATGTTTCTCTCTCGAAACAAGATAGCAACGAATCTTTTAGAAAAGGTACGTAAATAATTTCCTGTTGGCGGAACTGTTGTAATTTATAATGTGTAGCATGCAATAGAAGCAAGTGCGCTTATGTTGTTGATTCTTCAACAAGATCAACAAATTTACTCTAGCAAATACGAACTCTACTGCATACAAATGTGTGCAATATTTAACATTTTACCATTTGGAACCGTTTGGAGTTGTAGATTTCTACGGCAGGCGATTAAATAACCAAATGCGGAATACTCTCGGGATTCGCATATTCAAACCTCGCCGGGTGTAAACTAGAGAATCACGTAAATACCTAAAATTAATTCGCATTTAAAATTAATTCTAGTTTTGGAATTCACATCACAGAGAGCGCGTGCAAATTGGACGCGATGCCTCGAAAATAATTATTAAATAAAATAAGTCCCCTAAGCGGTTTTTTTGCAAGATTCGCCAATAACTGCGCATGCAAAATGAGTGCTATTGTCTAAAAGCTGGCGGTATATATTTGCGCTGAAAGTTTGCCAAACAGGCCGGCATGTCGCATTGGCCGCCTAATTAAACCAATAAATCAATGGAGACCAGCAGGAAACTGAAACTATTCCTATTTCCCCTCTGCACATTAACCACTCATAAATAGGAAGGATTCTCTGTGGCGAGATATTGTAAAGAACGTCGATATCTGCAGAATATATGAACAATTTTATGTTCGTGTACCACAACCAACTCCTTTTATCACTCGAGAGCATGCGGTTTTTACTGCAAAGGCTTGTTACTACACCACTTTTAACAGAGTGTCTGCTGACAAAAGCACACCGAGCTTTACAGTTGCTATTTCGAGCTTCGTATTAAATAAAAAGCATCTAGCTTCACCCACCCCTTTACTTTACTTAACCTTTGTATTACATAAAAGCTTTCTGCAAAGATAAGGCGAAAGGTCACATTGCTTTCGTTATATGAAGATTGAAATTTCATAACTGATTAATGCTTCTCCTTTAACTGCATAAAATAAGCAAAAAGCCTGTACTAAAATGCTAAAAATATAGTGACAGGATACGTATTGTGCATTATAAGCATTGAAAAAAAAACATTTTACTGGACGATGTGTTTGTAGAAACATAAAATCTGTTAATAATCAGTGATGGAGAATCATAAACCGGGTGACCGGTTTCAAAACCGATCATAGCAAAAGTATGGTATATTACAAGGTTGCTAGAAATATTTATAGCTATTAACATATCTAGGAATGTTATGATTATCATAACTGCCGTAGATATCGCATTGCAATCCGAGCTCGAGCGAGGATTTTAAGACATCTAAGGCTGTTATGATCATAACATCCTTGGTTTGTTTAATGGTTTATCAATTGCAGTATAGTAAAAAATGTATATTTCTTTGTGTTAGTTTTATAAGCAATCATAATATATTATATTCTATGAGCTAATATTTGGTAATTATAGTAATTGGACATAGGACTTTATTGGAGAAGATTCCCACCGATGTCCTTTCATGTTTAATTTGTCAGAACCTGTAGTGGCTAGTATGTTACCTCAAAATTCCGATAAACAAGATCTTCAGGAATTTAACTGCTTGTTCAGGTAGTTATTTTAGTATGGTTGCTGTTATTAGATCTTGTCCTAGAGATTTTTTGTTGTTCAGCAATTTTATTTGTATGGGCGTTCCAAGTTCATCTTCCATTTCTTCATCTTTTTTATCAGAGTTCGGTTTGAAGACTTCTGCTACATGGTGTGTAAATGCATCAACGTTCTCCTTATTAGACCTTATCCAATTTCTTCCTTGGTCACATAGTGATGGTATATGTGTTTTCGGTCGTTTGGTGCTGTTGGTAGCCTTAATAATTATTAGATAAGTCTTGCATGTACCCTTGGCATGTTGCGTTGTGAGTTTTTCTTAATTTGTTTTTTAGCTTATTGTTTAGTTGATTAAATTTTCTTTTGTCTTCTCTACTATGTGTACGCTGACATTTTGCCCTTACACGTCTTTTTTCTTTTACTTTTTCCATGACTTCGAATAGTATATTGGGGCTGTCGATTTTAATGTGGCACTCCAGCATGCTGCTTGTGTAGTATTTGTAAACTAGCTGTAGTCCGCGGCGCATGTCGCATTTAAAGCTTCGCGTGTTGGTATAGTACCACCAAACAAGCCCAAAGGACCACGTAATCACTGTAATGTAGACAACCCATTTAACACACTGTCAACAGTTTTTTGGAAAATTAAATGTGGCAGCCACAGTGGTGCACACTTTTAGGATACAGGAAGCTTATTTCCATGTAAAATGATGAAAAACCAATTTTATGCGCATTGCAAAACTGTATTTAACAAATCTTGAAGAAAATTGAATACAATAAACGTGAATGACAGAGCGTTAAGTAATATTACAATAATTATTGCAGAAAAATATATCTGAGCAAAACAATTTAATACAAAATAATTCTCATTAATATACCTGCAAATATATTTGTAAAAACTTATAATAACTGCGCAAAATGACCACCATTATTTTCTAATCACAAATTAACTCGCTTCCTCATGTTAATAAAGACTTTCCGTAAGTCTTCCTCCGTTATGTTTCGTATTTCCTGTTGAATTGCTTCTTGCAGTTCATCAAGATTATGGGTCAATTCATTTGAAATGATCCAATGACGGTTGCTTGCACATTTGTTATTTCTTATTTTTTTTTTAAATATGTTATTCCCATACACATTGGTCTTATTTTGTTTTTATCCTAACCGGCTTATGCAGCCAATTTCGTTGAGCAATGCGTTAACTATTTGCCTTGTTTCAACGATTTTAGAAAATTCATAACTTTGTTCAAAGGCAAATATCAAAGTTAAAATTGTTACTGGGGTACTGCTATTATGTAGGTGTATATTATGCGTCAAATTAGATTTTTATACCAAGCCCCACAAGAGATATCAACCCTGAAACTTAAAAAAAAAAATTAAATCTCAATTTGAAAAATTTATAAAAAAAGAAGGAAACATTTATCAATGCTATTGCTCTAGCTATGATGAGTGCTCTATCATACCTAATTGTAATAAAAAAATCAACTTTGATATTTCACCCCTTCAATGAATATTTAAGCTCTAAGAAGTGGAATTTGTTTAATTTTGATACCAAGCTTTAGAGGCCATTTTCACTTATTAGACTTAAAGTAAGTCTTTTAATGTAACGGACCAAAATTAAAAAGGAGAATTTGGCGAAGAGAATGGTTTTTATTGCAATGTTTTATAACAATCCAGTCCAAAGATATTTAAGTTAACGCTAATGCCTCCAAAGTCAAAAATTGGCACGCATGATTCACCGAAAATGGCCGCCGCACAGAAGCGGGTTAGGATAAAAATAAAATAGGACCTGTTTTGAAATAAGTAAAAATTACATAGCTTAAGATCCGGGCTTCTCGGCGGCCATTCTCCACAGCTTATAAGACTGTCATCATGAAATTCTCGTAGATAATTAGGGGTTACATTGGCTGTGTGAGGTGTAGCTTCATCCTGTTGAAAATATCCGTCGTTTAACTCATCGTCGTGTAATTGTTCGTTAAACGGTTGTAAAATATTATTACATCTTTCTGCATTTATTGTATCGTGGAAAAAAATTGGGCCAATAATTCGCCTTCATGACATAGCTGCCCATACTCCAACTTCGAGCGGGTGCAAGCTGGTTTCAACATAAATGTGCAGGTAATTATTGTTTGAATTCTTCATAAACCATTGGCAATATTGAATTTGTTGTCCAAAATCATATGGATACATCTGTTGAACTACCGATACCTTGTATGAGTGCAAATGTAGATGTTTTTAGAGTGCTTTCCCGCAAGTTCCATAAGAAATACCTGTACAAAGAATAATTTTAAGTTTTAGATTTGCTAGTTAGGTACCTGCTTATATTCGTACCAGTTTGTGCAGCCAAAATCACAGGAGATTTGTTAGAACTTCTCTCCATTCTAGTTTGAATATCCTCCATAACTTCTTAATAATAATAAAAGCATCTTGCTCGCTTGTAAAAGGCATAATTAATAATTACAAATCCGAAATAATTTATAGGTTATGTAATATCAGTCTTGGAACTCAAATAATGACTTACCGTAATCATTTCAAAGTAGATAAGTTAGCTCTCAAAATAACTGTTGTTTTCTTGGTGCAAATGCAATAAAAAGCCGTTCGATAAATAATACATGTAATACCGTGGTAGTGAGTCATGTTAACTGTCAACTGAAACTTCAACGACACGCCTTCTAAGGGACTGTTAAACGTATTGTTTGGCCAAGTTCCGTAAGGCAGAAATGAACCCCATTTATTATTAAACGAAATTAACTTGTGTTTGTAGTTTTGTACGTAGTTTCAAGAAACACAACCAATAGGCATAATAAATAATTATTTTATGTGATAATATCGCTATTAAAAGTAATGGTAAGTTTGTTTACCAAAACCCGAAAATAGAAACGGTCGATTGCAACTATGGTACTTTTTCCCGTTTAACGAGGCATGTAATGTTGTGCTTTATTATATAGGTATGATTGGTTTGTGGCCTGCTTAATTTCATCTGCAGTTTTTAAGCGTATGTTTGTTTTTAAATGCTATTCAACGTAATGTTGAAATAAGTCCCAGTTAATTTTTTTATTGCTGAGCTTAGCGATGCGATCCTTGCAGATTATTTTTGAGCTGTGTGGATTCCCGATTCCATAGTCATAATCCAACAGTTGTTATCAGAGCATGGGGAGACGTCTTCAAGTCTACCTGCCCTGATAGAAAAATGCTTCTCTTCTACTTATTTCCTATTTCAAAGCCATTCTTTAAACAAATCTCTGGTGCGGCGCAGCGATGGGTTCTCCTCTTTCACCTGTCGTTGCCAATATCTTCATGGTAGCTTTCGAAACCGTAGCTCTGGAATCTACAGAATTGAAACCTAAGGTTTGGTTCCGATACGTTGACGATACCTTTATTATTTGGCTACATGGTAAAGACACGTTACCCGTCTTCTTAAATAATCTCAGTAGTCAACAACCAGACATTAACTTTACCATGGATATAGAAAGTAACGGTTCCCTTCCTTTCTTAGATGTACAGGTCTCTCGCCAACCCAGTGGCAAACTTGGTCATTCTGTATATCGCAAACCCACTCACACTGATCGCTATCTACATGCCGATTCCCACCATCATCCTACACAAAAACTTTCTGTTATCAATTCGCTTGTACACCAGGCTGTTTCCATAGCCCAACCCGATAATATCCACTTTGAATTAATCCACATTCGGAAAGATCTTAGGAATAACGGTTACCGTGCTAGGAATGTACAATCTGCCATCAATCGCCATCTTCATCCACGGCCACCCAAACCTCCAAAACCCGATCCTCCTGCAGCAATAGTCTTTCTTCTCTATATCCACCAAGTCACCGACCGCATAGGAAAGTTTCTTCGAAAACAAAACATTAAAACAGTATTCAAACCCCCGAGCAAAATATCACAGGTTCTTCCTTCACTTAAAGATAAATTAAACACTATGTCCTCTAAAGGTGTTTATAGAGTCCCTTGCTCTTGTAATGCTGTATACATTGGTGAAACAGGACGTTCAGTGAAAAATTGCATTTCTGAGCACCAGCGCTGTCTCAAGTCGGGTTTCGTTTCATCATCAGCCATCGCCGAACACCAACGCGATACTGTCCATAAGATCCTTTTTGATGAAACTTCCATCATCTGCAAATCCTCATTCTTCTTTAACAGAAAGATTCGCGAAGCCATTTAGATTTACAATCACCCTAACAATCTCAATCGGGACGAAGGCTTTCCCCTTCCTTCTATGTGGAAAGTGCTAATTCCTAAGCCCCCCACCGCCACTGAACCGCTACGGCGCTTGCCTATAAATTCTCGCCTTTCTCCTTCCGATAGTTAGTCGAGTTTCGCCTCTGACGTAGTTCACATGTTGAGTTACCGTGCTCTTCTATCCCGTCCCTTGCAAAGAGTTTCTCCTCTGACGTGGTTAACACGTTGAGTTACCTTGCTCTTTTGCTTTTTCCTCCTGATGAAGCCCCTTACGAAAGTGGGCGAAACGTTGAGTTCTCTGATCTCAATCATGACACGGTCCAATCCCGAAAGTTGTTTGTTACTTAGTTCTAGTTGTTATCTGTCAGTAGTTTATACATTTCTCTGCCGTTTGTTGTGGTTAGACGTGAGCTCCAGTGTGTGTGCTTGACGTTAAAATCTCCGACTATTATGAATTTCTGTCCCAGGTAGTTAAAAAATGGTCATTACGGTACACCCTGTATAACTGAAGAACTTGGTAACATACAACTAAAATGAAATAAAGTTCAAAATGTAGCCAGACACAAAAACAATAGAGAACTGTGGGTAGTCGAACATATTTGCAACAAGTACTAAATAGTAAAAATCAGAACATAATCAAGTCAGAGAGTAAGGTTAGAGACCTCACCTCATCAACAGATCGTTACCGAAATACCTGGACATCCTAGGATGCAAGAGAAACTTAAAAAACAATAGCAAGAATCAACTTGAAAATAAAAAATATCAGCGGTATTTGTTTATCAGCTGTAAAATTTTACTAAATTTGAAGTAATACTTACGCCCCTCTATATGATTAAATCAGCATATCATGGTTTTTAGTTATATCTGCAAAATGTTATTGATCGATAAACGATCCTTGCTTGAAAAAATATTGAGAACTTCGGATTTCACCCCTGTTTTTCAATAGCATTACCTTTCCTCAGACTTGAGTCAAGAATGACGACGTTAAGAAATCTTTAAATAAAACATAGATTCCATTTTGATGTACTCGTAGTTATTTCACACAGCGACGATAACATATGTCAAATTAAAAGCAGTTTTAGCTTATTTAGTGAAATGGACTTTAGGCACTTTATTTCAGTATATCAACCACACAAAATGACGTATTTATCTCAGGTTCTCATTGAAACTATTATCCTGGTTATGATAAATAACTGCAAACCGTTATCATAATCTATCATACCTCCAAACCTTATACATATCAAAGTTTAACACGGTGTACACCAATTTTGGTTTTATGCTAACAATTTTTCAATTCATTATAACTTTACACACCAACAAAGACTTAGTTTCATAGAGATTGAAAAGTAAATAAAGTACAAATAGTTCCTAGGCATTTATACTACATTAAACAAATTAACGTATCTATTCATACACCATAGTTTTAGTTGTGAGATGTTATAACAGTATAGGCTTTGCTACATTAAATATTACTTCCACTTCTACCTGTGACGTATTACGCCCTTGGGACTCGCCACCCTTACAACTAATTAATAAGCTCCGATCCGACTGTGACAACAGAATCTATTATTCTAACGTCCTAGTAGGGGTGCAACCAGATTTTTCTTATTATGTGTTTGAATAGACAATTATTCACTATTCTTCGTTGCTAAAGTGATTATTAAAATAACAATATAACTACGATGGAATTTCTTTGTGGCATTAAAACTTTACTATTAATGTTGGAGCTACAAACGCAGCAATTGGAACAACTTTAGCATGAGCTGTCAAATCAGTTACATAAACAATGAACATTTTAGAAAACTAGTCTTCTTATAACCATTATAGTGATGTATAAGTTAGTATGAGAACATATTGATATGGATAGACGTTAACAAAAGCGCGAGGCAATTATCACACGCGATACGAATTCAGAGTTTAATTATTATTGTAAGGCATGCGGATGAAAATGCATTAAAATTTTGAATATGCAACGCATTAAATAAAACGGCCATTACAATTTAAAGCGATAGCTACACTTGAAACTAATAAAATATAATCAGTTTTTACTTGATTTCTATTTACGATCGTAATTGATGTGACCGGAGGTTTATGGTTGTCAAATTTACTAATGTCGGACTAGTCTGACTTAGCTTACTAATAATTTTCCTAGTAACACACACAAAATAAGTTGGATTTTAAATGACTTAGCATGCCAACAAGCTAAAATTCGCAATACGAGAATGGCGGCTTTCCGAAACTTGGACCATACGACTTCTCCCCAGGGCGATAGTTGGAGAAAGGCCTGTCGCACCCCATGTTGATCATTCGTTTGGACAGCATCTACGAGTCCACCACCCGGCATAGCTACTCTGACGAAGCTGTCCTTCTACGCAACACCAGGTATCTTCTGCTTGTGCACATTTCGTGTAGTTAGCCATCTGATTTTTCAAAACGGAAAATAGCGTTAGTACTGTTACTATGAAAACTGTAAACGTGTTGCCTACCGTTTTATGCTGTGAAATCCCTGGCGAATGGTGTCGAGAAGTTACGAAATCTGTAACTGCGATGTATTCGTTGTGCGAAATAGTTTATTTCCAATTTATAAGTATTTAATATTTCCTGGATTGGCTACCCTGTTAACGTTTTTGGGTCGTGTTCAGCTCGTGAATTGAACTCAACATTTTAAAATTTAATGCATTCAACGCGAGGATATACCGAGACGCTAGGCATTAAAACAACTCCTTTCAACGATGAAAATACACAGTTAAGTGTAGAACACCCTAAGCGTATGGTATCATTCGCGTTAGTTCGCGTTTATGAAAATTAATTGATCGTTGAAGCGATATCGCGCGATATCGCAGTACTTGATTTTTAGGTCACTATATACTTATAGTTGAGATAGGTGTACTCGAGCGAATTGCGAGTTAAAATCATAGAGTTTTGTTGTTCACTTGAAATTTATTAAAAACTACAACCTTGTACAGTTTATACTTAAAACTAAATTAAATCTACTAATCCCATTACAGACAAGTATCCTATCGCAGAATTGTTTTGCCTTCTTTGAGTATGGTGCAGAGTTTGTACGTGTATATACTGTAAATAAACAATTAAGTTATTTCAAGCTCTGGTGTTTTCTGTCTTTTATTATTTTTATAAAACAGTTTATGAAGTGGTTTAGGAACTTACACGGACACCCGTAGGTTTTCTGGTTTGGACCATCTCGAACCAGTAGCGCTTCCGAACACCCCCCCCCCCCCCAATCCTGCTCAGGAACTGGCTGGCAATAATTTGCTACACTACAAGACAATTCTTGAACCGCCGTGTTGTAAATTATATTTTATTTTCTTTTTTTTTACAGAAATTCCCCACCATATAATCAATAAAAGAAAACAGACGACTTAAAAATAACCGAGATTAACTGGTTGATAGAAGAGAGTCCAATCTAAGCATTAAAAATAAACTACTTATTTACACAATTGTAATCAAGCCTATATAGAAATAGAAATGATAATATGTATCGAGAGATCCAAAAAAAACTGTTCCTCAGCGGGCTGTGGAAATTCAACGTATGAATAATATGTTGGTGACACTGTACGTGGTTAGCAGGTTAGGATTTGCGTCATTTTGTGTCAAAACTGACGGAAAACCTAACCTGATAACCTCGAATTTGACATTGACGTACAGTGTCACCAACATATTATTCATACGTTGAATTTCTACAGCCCGCTGAGGAACAGTTTTTTTTTGATCTCTCGATATGTATGGTGTCGAACGCTGGGGTTGCTCATGCAAGTCTAAAGTAATCATAATTCAGAGATTCTTATCTCAATTCATGATATCCCTGGTAGGTTTCCAACCAAACCAAAGAATCAACAAACATCCTGACAACATGGAAGCTCATCCAAAACCACTACTTCATCCTGCACCCAACAGAAGACTGAAATCCAAACTTCATTATTGCTTGTCCTTCTCAAAGATGTTTTCTTTCCAAAATAAGGAAATATAAACTATTAGAAATTCTATCGAAAACAAAATTATACTAAGAATGAATATCGTACAATATAACTTTAAATCAAATATACCTAACTTGTCTAATCTACAAAAAGGCTTTGAAGCTAGGAGAAAAACTAATAGGGAATGAAGCTCTTTATGTTTTTAAACGCTTTAGAAACGAATGTCACATAATTTGGATCTTGTTTGCTTTAACTTCTAAAGTAACTGTAAAATGTTGTATGAGCTAAAAGTGACACCATTAAAAATACCTTTGGAATTTTGAAGTCATGTGTATTATAACACCAGAAAATTAGAAGCTGCCATTTGACATTTTCTATTATGTAATAATTGTTTGTCAATAGTGAATAATTTATTTTAAAAATGTCACCAGAACATAAAATATTTATAATAGAAACATATTTTCGAAATGGACAATGGTAATTGGCAGTACTCTATGCGCATTCTTGTTTAAACAAATTTAGAGAAAGATTTCCTAAGGTGGAAATATTTGCAACGGACGTTTTTTCTCAACTACGACGTACTGTAGCTGCTACTTCCCACATGTGGGAACTGCGGAACAAATTGCAGAGGTCCAAAATCGAATGCAAAACGATCCCTCCATATCAACCCGAAGGCTTGCTCAAGAAGTGAATTTGAGTTATGGTACTTGCCGTGCAATTCTAAAAAAGATTTAAATATGCATCTATACAAACTACAAATGTATCAAGAGCTCTTACTTCCAGATTACAATAAAATAAATTTTATCTTATAGTAGCGCCTATTACCATACATTATACATCTGTTTTCAGTGACTAAAATGAAGTTTTATTCACAAGTGAGTTTTCATTATTTATACTAGTGCATTGTTGGTAGCACTGTCAAGCTATGTCAAATTCGTAATTTACAGGTTAAGTTTTGCGTCAGTCTGTGTCAAATAACAAACAAAACCTAACCTACGAACCTCAAATTTGACATAGACTGACAATACACTTCAGTACTGTCAAAACACTTCAGTAATGTCGAACGTATATCACAAATCATAGGCGACTAATTATAAATTTATTTCGCGACATATTCTGACTACGCAACCTTTTAGGCACAAGAATTGCTACTGTAAGATAAAACGTTGTATATCACATGTGAGCGAAATGCCATTATCAGCTCGTGAGAAATTGTATCGCTCGTGCCGGGGCACTCGCGATTCAAAATTCTCACTCGCAAATAATGATGCATTTCTCTCACTTATAATATAATCTACTATTTTCTTCAAACGGCAGTAAAATGTGTCATTACTTATACTGCTTGATTGATGATGCTAAACTGTCACTTCATTGCCATGGCATCTAAATAGATATTTATGCATTAAGGAAGATATGAATATGTTTATTTGTAGTTGCATGGTTACTATGGGTTTGAGGGAGAAATAATTTGACAAGTCCCTTGGAAGTTATGAGTAGCTTTTCATATTTTGTTTCTATGACGAAAATGTACAATATTATGTTGCTAGTAAATAAACACTTTATCTGCCGCTCGTCAGCGGCAGGTAATATTATCTGTTATCAAGTAATTTTCTTCGAATTTTGTTCACAAAGTTGTAAATAATTTGTTATAAAAACGTTTGAAGAAAAAATACTATATGTTATTCGGAGCAAAATTATCTTTATGTGGCTTGGCTGTACTTATCTGCCTGGCAAGCTCGGCAGATAACCCGTCCAGCCTCGCCACATAAAGTATAACTTTTGCTTCTAATAACATAATGTACTATTATACTGTAACTGGTTTTTGCAACATTTAAATAATAATCTTTTGGATTTAACTTTTTTCTGATGAGTCGTGGTTTTACCTAATGGCTACATTAATTCACAAGTAATGCGCTTATAAAAAGCTGATAATATATATTTCTTTCGCGAAGCTTCTTTGCATTGCCCTATAATAGGCGTTTGGATAGCGCGCTCTCGCCGGAGAATTACGGACCAATATCTATAAAGATACAATAAATGCCGAAAGCTATCAAAATAACATTCTTGAAGAACTTGTAAATCAGCTCCATGACGATAAAATTCGACAAGGATACTTGCAACAAGATAACGCAACACCTCTTGTAGCTGGAACCATGTTGGAATATCTACAGCAGTTCTTTGACGACCGATTAATTTCAAAAGATCTTTGGCCACCCAGATCTTGTTATCTCACCCTTTTGGATTACTATTCATTTCCACTTCTAAAAAAATCAATATTTAAAACACCTGGACATTCGATTTTAGAGCTAAAAGGAAGAATCGCCGAGGCATGTAATTTAATAACTCCAGAATTTTTGGTAAGTGTCTTCGAAAATCTGAAACGCCGTGTGAGGCTATGCTTGCAAGAAGAATGAAGGCATTTTCAGCATATCTTGTAAATGTGTATAAACTGTAAAATTTTGTGAGGTTATGTAAGCCTAATTTAGTAGTGTCTCCATTAACACAAACGTTATGCTAATTTTATTTTATTAATTTGGTTCTAAATACTCTCCGTTGTAATTTTAATTTCCTCTTTATTAAATTTAGTAAGTTTCCTTACAAGAATGCATTTTCTAATTTAGAAGGCAATAAAGGCATTGACAAGTATCAACAAGATATAATATAATTTTCTGGTGTTATAATACACTTCTTCTTCTTCTTCTTCATCTAAAAACTCTGGAACCCTAAGCAGGTGTCGGGTTGTGGTTTGTTTATCCTTTTATTCATTCTTTCCATTTCTTCCTGTCTCCGGCACATTTATTCATCTCGCCTAGTGTTTTGCCTCTCGTCAGTCCTATTTTGGTTATCTGATTCATCCATGTTGTACTTGGTCTGTCCCTTTTCTTTTTCCTGTACTGTTTAGCCTCCGTAGATTTCTTTGGTATTCTATCGTCTTGCATTCTTAAGAGGTGGCCTAACCATTCAAGTTATTTATCTTCTACTATCTTACTTATTGGTTCCTGCTGTAGAGTAGCCCTAATGTATTCATTCTTTATGTGATCTAGTTTGGTTTTGTTGACTATTTTTCCTAGCACCTTCATTTCTGTCGCTGTCAGCTTGGATCTATGTTTTTGTTGCACGGTCCATGTTTCACTTGAGTATAGTAATGTTGTTCTGATTATGGTGTTACATACTATTAGTTTGTTTTTATTGCTTATTTCCTTTTTCCCTACATTGCTTTGGCCAATGCGTACTATATCTTATTCGCTTTTAATCATGTTCGCTATTTCTAGGTCGTATTTCCTATCATTTGTAAATATGCTTCCCAGATTGTCACATGTTGTTACTTCCTCAAATGTTTTCCCCTTGTGGTCAAACTTATATGTCCCGCTTTCCCCTCTCTTGTTGATTTTCATTACTTTACTTTTATCAGTGTTCATATGCATTTTTTCTATTCCTTCTATCCATATGTTTAATAGTCTATGTCTCTTGCTTTTACTGTCAGCCACTAGGACCATGTCATCTGCTTAAGTAAAGCATCGATCTGAACTGGTATCATATATTTGTGTCCAATTGTTGTTTTCAGTCGCTTGCTGTTTTCTCTCACATTTTTCAATAGTTTATCCATTACAACTATGAATAGTAGGGGGCTTAAGCTGTCACCTTGTTTAATCCCTACTCTTAGTTTTATATCCTTCGATCTGCTTCCATTTACTTGAATTTTTGCTTTTGCATTTTTATACAGGGTGTCCGGAAAATATTTGTACAACGGAAGACCACAAATTCCTTGGCCCAAAATATGATGATTTAACTCAACTTACCTATATACAAAGTTGCTTAGTTTAGCCGCTAGAGGGCTTTAAAAGTGATTAACTTTCTTAAATTTTTTAACTCTTGTATAATCACTACCATTTTTTTCTGAATAGTTACTTTAATTTAGAAGCTATTTCCTCTCTTACAAAATTTTAGTTGGATGAACGGTTTAGCCACAATATAATATTTTCTAAATCACTACAAGCCTCGTGTTAAGTTACAATTTTACTGATTCAGGCTTGTAGAGATTCAGAAAAAAAATTTTGTGGCTAAACCGTTTACCCAACTAAAATTGTGTAAGGAAGGAAATAGCTTTTAAATTAAAGTAGCTATCCACAAAAAAACATTGGTAGTGATTATACAGAGGGTTAAAAAAATATGGATGGATAATTTATTGTGACAAAGTTTTTCAACACCCTGTAATTTTTGAAATTAGGGTTTATTCCACAAAATCTGTAGTTTACTGGTACAAACGCATGGCCAAAAAATGAATAAAATCTATCAAAAATTTATCGACTTATTTGAAAAAAAATAAAAAAGCTAATCATTTGAAGACCTCTAGCGGCTAAACTAAGCAACTTTAAAAACAAAGTTACTAAGAAATATTGCAGCTCTCGATGAGTTTTGTTACTGGTTAAATTTAATGTACTTATTTCTGGGACACCCTGTATATCGTATTGACCGTGTTTATTAATTTTCTCGGTACTTGTATTCCAGCATTATATTTATTCGTACTGTATCGAACGCCGGTTGTAGATCAATAAATATTAAATACAATTCCTCTCCGGTTTCTATCTTCTTTTCTGTTATGTTCATTAGTATATAAATATTGTCATTGGTTTGTCTTCCTTTTCTAAAGGCCGCTTGTTCCTGTTCCATTTTATCTTCCATGCATTTCCTTATTTTTTGTTCTATAATTCTTGTATAAGTTTTGTAGATTACTGATGATAAACATATAGCTCGGTAATTTTCACAGTTTGATCTTTCTACTTTTTTATATATTGGTAATATTAGATTATTGTTCCACTCCTCTGGTATTTTGTTATTTTCCTTAGCTTCCCTGCAATCCTCCATACCAAGTCTATTCCTACCTCTCCCAGGCCTTTTACCATTTCTGGTTGTATATCGTCCTCTCCACCTGCTTTCCCTGTCTTTATTTTTAATATTGCTTCTACTACTTCTTCTCTACTTATGGCACTTGTATCCATCCTTTCTTCTCATAAATCTTCTTCTGGCCCTTCTCTCTCTGCAAGTCCTTCGTCTTCTTGTTTATCAAATTTTGCTGCGAAGCAATCCCTCCATCTATCTGTCATCTCTTCTGCTTTTACTAATAGTTTATTATCTTTGTCCTTTATTCCGCTTAATTCGTTTTTTCCTTTTCCTCTCATAGCTTTTATTCTATTCCAGAATTTTCTATTATTTCTAAAACCCTCATTTAATTCGTCTCGGAACTCTTACCATGTTTTATTTTTGGCTCTCTTCACTGCTTTCTTTGCTAGTTTGTTCTGTTTGTTATACTCTTCTTTATCTTCCATCCTCTCTGTTTGTCGATATCTTTTCCATGCTACTTTCCTCCGTTTTACTATATTTCTTACTTCTCCTGCCCACCATCTTGTTCTCTTTTCCCCTTTTTTAATTTTCTTGATTCCTCATACCGTAGTTGCCGTCTTTAATATAGTGTCTTTAAATATTCTCCATCTACTGTCCATAGTAAGATTGCTGTTCACCGTCTCTTGGTATTCGAGGGCCTTATCTGTTTCTTCGGCATATTTTATTTGTGTTTCCTCATTCTTCATCCTTTCTATATTTATCCCAATATATTCCCTACATTCTTCTTCGACGTTTATGGAATCTTGTATTTTTGCTGTGACCATCCTGTGGTTCGGATTCAGTTCTACTTCCTTGCTTACTTTAACTTCCTTTATCTCTTTCTCCATTTCTTGGGTATATACAATATAATTTATTATACTCTTTGCGTTTCTCCCCTCTGCTGTGTAAGTATATCGATCCTCATTAGGTTGGTTACAAAAAATAATTACTACTTTTAGGTTATTTGCAATGCAGAATTCTAACATTTTTCTCCCATTTTTGTTCAGTTCCTTCTCTCCAAATTCTCCCGTGCTACCCATTCCTTTATTTACGCCACTTCCCGCTCTTGCATTCCAGTCCTCTATAATTAGTACTTTCCCTGTTGTTATGATACACATGACTTCAAAATTCCAAAGGTATCTTTGATGGAGTTACTTTTTGCTCATACTATATTTCTCCAAAGGTTCTGAATATTGACATAATTATAAAGATAATCTCGATTAATACAAGTTGTTGCGTTAAACTAACATGACGATGTCTAAATTAAATATGTTATTTTAAAGCAAAATTTATTTATAGCATTGTTCCGAAAACAAAGTGAAACATTAAATCACATCATGAAATGAAATGAGATTTGAAATAAACTTTTGTAATTATGTATATTTTATTGTTGTTGCAGTTACTAAATTGTTTCTAAATGATATAACGATTTAAATGTCAAAGTTGTTCTAAGTACTAACCGTTAGCATTTATTCTCACATGCAGCTATCCTTCTAATAATAGAAATGTGCTCTGGCAATCATATCAGGTGTGATGCATCTGCGTAGCATACTACTATAATTTTATTTTGCAAATATTCTACACTATCGATGGGAACCTTATAAAACAGTTACATTCAAGCCCTCTATATATCCGGAGTCCAGTAAATTCTGGGTTTAAATAGTTTCTAACAGCAAACCCGCAACCCGTGATGAGTAATAACATTTTTATTACTTAACTACCATTAGTTACTATGGTTTCAGAATTTACCTGGACTTTTTACTTTATTTTATTCCGCACTCCGCCAACAGCCGTTAGGCCAATTATAGGCGTCACTGTACATTTTATGGGGACTTCCAACCCCACTAACGACTGTCATGATTTTTTCCGTGGCAGCCGTACCACGAGGTGCCGGGAGAAGCAGCCTTGGAACTCCCATCCAAGTTCTGACCAGAGAGAGCGTTGCTTACTCTGCTGATCGAACGTGGACGCTTGTTCAAGCTACACCACCCGGGAAACAACAATAACGTAACATTATAAAAACATATATTATTTTTCCACATAATGTCCCTCCTTTAAAACATAACCATTCAACCGCCTCGGTAACTTGGGGAATCCTATAGAAAGAAAAGTTTCAGTTTTTCCACCACATGTTCATTAGAGTTAAAATTCTTACCTCCCAAGTGTTCCTAAAGTGAACCAAACAGGTAGTAGTCAGAATAAGACAAGTCTGGGCTATAAGGAGGACTACTTACAAACGCTGGAAAAGTTTTCCAAAAATCTCAACACGTTTCTCGCTCTGCTCTTGCGAGAGCTCTTTGAGAATCCATCGCACACTAACTCTGCTAAATTTGAGGTTACGGATAATGACATATACAACCAACAATAATTTTTAATATTCCAACTAAATTGCAGACTTTAATGCTTTCAACCGAATAAGCTTATCAACACGTTTGGTGTTCGCTGGAGACACTGTAGTTACAGGACGTGCAGCATGTGAAATGCTGATTACACACGACCATATTTGACCGTCCTACATCATTCAAACACTGAACTGCGTAAAATGCCCTCCTCCTAATTGTTTTTGAAATCGGTAGTAGATATTGGTTGCTGTTTCACCATCATAACACAAAATTTTAAAATAATGCGACAGAACTTGACATATCACGTGATGCCATGATCGGTCCATTGTTTATTGACACAAAACCTAATCTCACTTAAATATTGCTAACACAGACTATCAGGATTGACAATAGCTTTTTATTTAGGGCCACAAATATAAAGAGTCCAGATTAATTCGCAACATCTCTCGTATATGTAATTTGTGTTGGGTATATCAGTAACGCATCAGACTAGTTATGTACTTGCTGATATATGAGGGATATTGTATATCATATAATTTTATATAATGTTACCCATGAGATTTGCAAAAAGAAAAATATTTATTACTAGATTTGTATAACTACCGCAATCAGTGTAGCAACATAAGCAAACTAGATAAGTTAACTCAGCCTATTTCTCAGTTCCCAATATAAATATTTTCATATCTCACTTTTTAAGAAAGCAATTGTACGAGTACTTAGCTCTTAATTTTGGTTATAATTTTTTGCCCCAATTTGATCCATGATATTTAATTTATGCTTCACCAACTTTAAATAGCAACAATATTTAATTATTAAAAAAATAAATATCAGCAACACGATTCGGGTACACAAAAAGAATGGAAGAAAGCAGACGGCCAACGAAGACATTGGAGTGGGTAGCTACGTCCGGAGAAAATAAAGAAGGAAAGAGTTGAAAAGAAGATAATAGACGAAACCATGAAAGCTGGGGATAGAAAAAAAAACAGACTGCCATCATAAAATAACCTGGAGACTGAGGACATATAAACGGTGACAGCTGTAGAAATCGGTATATACAGAGTGGGTTCCATAACTTGGAACCCCTTACTGCTTGTCACCGCAACCCAACGTGCCGGTCTAGGACGTTTAGGCGCTATTCTTTAGGTGCGCATCTTTTGGCGGGCACTTTTAAGCGCGAACGCTATTAGGCACGTGTACGTTTAGGCGCCAGAACCTTAGGCGTAGAGACAGTTAGGCGCTACATGAATGAATTTCACATTAGTATTGAAATATGCTCTATTACCTAGCTAAAATAAGTTATGTAACTATACATCCTTCCTAAGCAGGCGAAAAGCAATAATATAATGACAAGTCTTTAAAGTTTGGACTTGTTAGTCAAAAGTTATAAATCTTTAAAAATTATCATTTTTTTGGTAGCCTGTTTTTTACCGCCGGGTATGGATTTGATAACAAACCAGCACAATAGCACAACTGCTCTTTTCGAAAGTTTAAGTTAATAACCTATAATATTTAGAAATATCAAAATATAAATATTCGAATTTTCATATTTTACATTAAAATTGCAACACATACAAAATGCATCTCTTTTACTCGTCGAAAACTTTCCGATTTTAAATTAAACCGCTTACATTTTGCGACGAGTTCTTACGTTTGTTATGCAAGAGGTGGTTATGTAACAATTTTCAGTTTAAAGTATATGTCCACACCATGTGGAAACGTGTTTACGTGGCGCCTAACTGTCCCCGCGCCCACAGTTCCGGTGCCTAAACGAATGCCCGCCTAGCACCCGCGTCTAAAGGTTTCTCGCCTAACAGCTCGCGCCAAATTATGTGCTCCTAAAGGTGCGCGCCTAAACATTCCTTTTCGCTTACTCCGGCAACTTGCACATACCTAAGGAACACAAAGACTCAATATTTACCTAAATGCCACATTGATAACAGTTGTTATTACTGAAACTTTCACACTCGTTTATTAATGATGGTGGAACGTATTCCGCGGATAAAGCTGCATTTGTATTTCTACGACATTCGCCGTGCACTAAAATGATGTCAGTGATTTGTCTGCTCGCTGAAATCACTTAATTTACATTACTGCTCTTTAAACTTAAAGCTGTTAGAATTTACTGTCACTTCAGTTTAGATGCCGTCCCAAGCAGTGCAAATCCTAAAGTTATGTGGTCCGCCCTTTACATATAAAATGAATCTAATTCTTCTGAACTGCAACCTCTTAAATGGTGTGTTGTTTTTTAAGGATTTGTACACTAACTTCTTCTATTTATTTTTATATCGTATGAGCAAAAGGAAAGTTCATCAATTCTGTTTTTGGAATTTTGAAGTCATGCGAATTACAACGCCAGAAAATATGAAGCTGTCATTTGACATTTGTTACAAAGTATAGATATGATCTTCTTCTTCTTTTTGTACGGGATTTAGAAATATTTTTATTGCATTTATTATAAGAAGTTCTGATCATGGTTATGATCACGTTGCGATATTAGCCACTGTCAGCTACTGTTTCTAAAATGTCAGTGACAAGGATTATACGTATAAGTTTCTGGTTTTACAATACACTTGACTTAAAAATTCCAAAGGCATCTTTCAGGAACTTTCTTTTTGCTCACACTATAGTTTATTTCAAAATATTACTTGAGAAATCCATAGAATAACATCTACCACTATACATGGCATTCGTAGATTATGAAAAGGCTTTTGAATCACTAGAAATGTGGGCAGTAGACCAAGCCTTATGGAACAGTAGAGTAGCCCATGCAAGGTTAATAAGCAACGCAAATAAGAACACGGCAAAAAAAATACAAATGGCCGAAAAAACAAACGAGATCCCAATCAAAAGAGGTGTGCGCCAGGGAGATCCGATGTCCCATAGGTGCTTCATTACAGCCCACGAAAACATTTTCAAAAAAATTAAATGGGAGCAAAAGGGCATTACCATCAAGGGCACCCATTTAAATCATCTAAGGTATGCCGACGACATCCTGCTGACAGCCGAAAATGAAGAATATCTCCAAGCTATGCTGCAACAACTCGACGCAAAATCAACTGATGTTGGGCTTATATGAACAAAGAGAAAACTAAAGTAATGACCAACACAGAAGACATCCTACAAATCAAAATAAACAACATAACACTGGAACAAGTATCCGACTACCTAGGAGAACTCATAAAACCAAACGCCGGAGATTACAAGACAGATGAAGCTAGGATGGGCCGTATTCGGCAAACAGAAACAAAAACATATTCAAACATCTGAGAACAAATATATATAACGAGTGCGTCCGACCCAGTCCTTACCTACGGCGCTCAAACCTGGACCACGACTCAGAAGAACATAAATAAGAAAGATAGCGAAAACTCAGTGAGCAATCGAAAGACAAAATGCCACACCTCTCACTAGGGGACCGAAAAACCAACAAATAGATCAGATCAAAAACAAAAGTAACAGACATGGACAACACTAAAATGGAGATTTTCTGGACACTACACTAGACAAACGGATAACATATGGAACGCTAGAATAGAACGATGGCGCTCATAGTTGGGTAAAAGAGAGCGAGGTAGACCACAGCAAAGAAGGGCGGACGACATAAAAAAGAACAGCGGGTCTAACATGGAGAAGACGAACAGCAAACCGAGAAAATTGGAAGGGACTACAAAAGGCCTATACCCACAAATAGGTAGCAAAAGGCTGAGAAGAAGACGATTTATTTTAAAAATATTTATCATATATTACGCTGAATAGTATTGGACGACTTCCAATCCAACAGAATCTTGTAAGAAAACTTAGAACTGAAGCTCGTTAGCTCAGTGGTGAAGCATTTTAACTACTGATCTAAAATCGCGAGTTCGATCCCCGGTCTCGGTGAGGTTTTCAAAAAGAAATGTGCAAATGAAAACCTCTACGAAATTCCATCATGCAATCCAAAGTGATGTAAAGCCGTCGGTTCCATGTTACTACGATGCATAGCATGTAAAACATCCCATGTTAAAGTTGGAACTCCTTAGTCTCGGCAAAAATCTAAGTAGGCCAGTGTCTAAGGTAGGGTTATCGCCAAAAAAATCGAATACATGTATCTTTTGGTAATGTAAACTCAACCTTCAGAATGCCTCAGTAACTTGTGCATTAAAATTAAGTGTCACATTTTTCTTTGTCATTGAAATGTCATTAAGTTGAAGATTTAGAAAAAGGAACAATTGTCGATAAGATAATAAGAGGAATGTCAATAAAAGCGATTGCGACTCAGTTTAAGGTAAGTAAAAATACAGCTTATCTCTTGTATATTGTTATGATATGATTGATTTTTGTTTGTTTAAAATTATAAATTTAATTAAGGCAAATCCATATACACAATTTTCAGTTTAATTTATACTACGCTCACTTTGCCTGTCAGTAATTTAAGGCTGTTTAAAATGAAATGTATTAATTAACTGGACAAATAAAATTGTTGAATGCGCCTTTCTTAATATTTTATTTAACTGCAATATTATTTAAGCTAGCTCTCTGCAAACACGAAACTGCTTATCTCATGTTGGGTTCTGAAATGCGCTATATTTAACATCAGTAGCTCCACTGCGCTATTTTAGTTCACATAAGTTACAATCTCGTAAATTGACATTTAATTCATAAAGCTTGTGCAAAATAGCGATTATTTGACGTTCTAAAAGTGATTATCGGCAAGGAAACATCAGGTAAATAATTTGATTATTCTGTTTGGCAACAAAAACCTCGCCTTCATTATTCTAGGATGACGTAGATCCACACCAACTTTCAACAGTTTCTGGTGACTTGGAAATTCTTGCAAATCTGCAGATTCTGATGATGCTATGCTAATTATAAAAATTAGGGCATAGCCGGACGCTTGGAAACACGTTGAATACCTTCTACAAGGCCTAATCTTAGAGTTACGCAGCTTCTTGGGGACCCGACACTCAATAAATAGCAGTATCCTACCTGGAAAGTTTTCGTCGATGTTGTTTCGATGCTGGCACCGGTTGACACTGCCGGATTTCTCTACTGGAGTCGATCCCCTGGGTGCAGATGTTCTTCTAGGTGCTCTTGCAGACCTATTGCAGTACAGATGTCTAAGTTCCGCTGCTTAATTGTACTGGAAACGACCCTCGAAAATTTCAGTTGATCGGCTGCCGTTCCCACACTCGAAGTCGGATTGGAAAATTTTGAACTTTTATCTCGTGGAACCCGCCACAAACAGTCGAACAGCTGGTTAATAACTTGGACCACTTTTTATATGGTATAATATTTGCTTATTACTTAAACACGTCAATTAAAAATGGAGCACAAATTCGACAAGCTTTCAAATAATTTAATTCAATTGTTCCACGCTAACAACAAAAAATTATCACGTTGCTATGTTACCACGGTGTTTCTTATTAATTAGAAATTAGTTTTGATAGCAAAATACACAAATGGAGTTAAATTTCATTACATAAATCTTAAATTAATGTTTTCTTAAATCTAAAAAAATTGTCCTTTGCTTAGAACTATCATTGTTCCTTCCGTCACGCACACAAATGTTTTAAAATGCACTGCTCTGCTTTTCAGTTTCTTCTCTTAATGCACTGGAGATTGAGTTCAAATTTACACAAGTTACTTGCTTTGATTCTATTCTGTTGCCTAATTTCGGAATTGCTCTTTGCGATTTTCTATTTTCTTCTATTCCAATCTCATTTACATATCAGATTGCTTGCCATTCACTGAGCTCGCTCATTTAATATCCACATAACAAACCTTTTGTGTCAATTCACTTCGTTTGGTCTGTCTTTTAATATGTACAAACCTATTATTAATTATATTACTTTACTCAACTTCAAATCCCAACCCTCTGAAATATGCTTTGCTTATGCGTGCATTTATCCTTTTAATTACTTCTTCTCGCATCTTATTGCCAATGCATTTAATACTTTTCTTAATGTTTTAAATTGCAGTTTCATAAAATATCTTAACTCTGTGCTTTATTGACGTGGTTAAATATCTTGCACTGCCATCAGAGCCAAGTTGTAGGCTTAAAACGATTCCAATATATCACAGTTTCATGGCAGGTGGATTGCAAGCTGTAATTGTAAACAGTGGCGACATTACAAAATATAAATTTACTTTTTGCTGGTATACACTCGCTGTTTGTAAAATTTTAATTATATTCTAAACCTATCGTTTTTGATTTGCAATTTGCATAACATAGTAACAAAATTAAAGTTAAGTGTCATTTAAGAGCATGGAAACATTTTAAACAACACCAAACTGTAATATATTGTCACTAGATCTATTTGTTATCGATTTTATTGGCGACAAATTATCTGATACGGTCCTGTTCACCGCATTTAGTTCCAATGCACGGTAGCTAATTGTTTGCAATACTGTAAAAAAATCTACAAAATGGAGTACGTATGGAAGTCTGCGGTATTAGACGTTTAAAATGTAATGATGAGAATTCGCAAAATAAATATTTAAATCTTTGCACTTTGGCGGTAATTAACAGCTTTTGTTACAGACATTAATTTTTTCTGTGACGTCAGATGGGCGCGGCCCAATTGTTTATCAGACGCTTCCTGTGGCTTCTATTCCTTCGCAGAACCTCAAATTTGGGAGCCCGCTTATTTTTCGAACTGCGCCTTCGCTGTGGCCGTGGAAATGCTCGAATCTTCTTCAGTAAGGCCTCCTTGCACACGCACCTTGATTTTCCGACCGCTAACACTGATATTTTAGTAAAATTTGGGTACCTTTTAACAGCGGAACTACGTCGGTGCTCGGAGGCGACCCCTGGCGTGTTTCTAGCCCTGGAGCGGCTTTCCTCGCTGTTGAAGCTGCCGGTAGCACTCCTGCAGTCCTGCCCACGGTGTTTCAGTACAAACCCCTGGCTTAGGATTGTTATCTTGGCTGGACGCAGCTATCAAAATCTCGAGCTGGATCAACTGGCGAATCCTCGAGAAAGCTCTTAATTTTTTTTTATTTTTGGTGGCGAAAACCTTACAAACGATACCACTCAAACTTGGATATCGCTATGGTTACACTTCTAACGGAAATAAGTTTTGGTTAATTTAAGTACATAGTGGAAATAAGTTTGATTACATAATTTTAAATTTTCAAATTTCTTACAAACTAAATATTGTCTGATTCTTATATTTAAAAATCGTTTATTTGCGCCACACACACAAACACGTTATATTATTTGCTCTACTTTTCACAACCGTGAAATGCACTGATTATTTTAAGAGTTCCTTGCTTCTCAATTGCTTTCTTCATATCCTGTTGCCTGCTTTTCTAATTGCCTTCTCATGTCCACCTGCTGCTTTTCAAATTGCTCTTTCGCAATGTATTGTTATCTTATTCTGGCTTCTTTACCTTTTTAGAATGCTCACCAATTTCACTGACTAGCTTTATTGAAAGTACGCTTCTTTTACATGCACATAGCAAATCTCTTTGTGACTATTAATTTCTTTCGCTTCGGCTATTCATTATGCACAAACCTATTATTTAATTCATTTGCAAGTCAATCTCGACCCCTGTGAAAAACAAGTTTGCCTTTTGCGTTCCTTACTTAATTACTTTATTATTACTGGAATGTCTTTACCAATGCATTTATCGTTTGAACCTTAAAGTCATTGCAGTTACATAAAACACCCCAACTCTGTGTTTATTGAAATGTTCATTAATTTGCACTGCTAGCAGAGTCGAGTCGTGGGCCTAAGATATAGTCTTTTTTTTTAATCCGCAGTACCCTATTGTTGTGTAACGTCACCATATTCAGTTTATTCAGTTTGCCTTTTCAGTGTGACTCTTCACCAAACTTCATAAAAACACGTTATAAACTGGGCAATTGTTTTGCAAATTAACATGCAATGCTCGAAGACATATGTGATTTTAAAAAGTTTTATAGAGAATATAATAACCATACAAGAAGGAAGCTGCTTAGTCCGGGAACATAAAAACGACCCCTCTTAGATTAAGAAATTAACAAACGTCTCATCTATCATGAATCTGTAACACATTTATGTCATTTTTATTTCAAAAGCTTTAGATTCTAGTAGGGCTTGACTATATAACCATATCAGCCGTTGTCAAAAATACCTGGTAATGCGAATGCTTAGGTTTTGTCCATAAAATATTCTTTGAAGAATATTGTTGCTAATAAAAACAAAAATTAACGTTCTCCACCAACTCATGATTGAAAGCTCATGCTGACTCATTATTATTTTCTATTTCGATACTTTGAATCTAGTAATATGCTGTCCAACTTTCAATCTCCCTAATGGTGCTACTTTAATTTTATTTTTAAGTGAGATAAAGGAAACAACCGAGAGTTGCAAAAACAAGCGTAGCTCAACAAAGCCCCTGAAAGGTTTCCTCACTGAAAATGTGTAATCCGCTTCATATTAATAGCTCCGGTCCCATCTAAAATACATTACACAGTACTTTAACATTTGTGCCTAATAAAATATACATCTCTACGCTGCTTCCGCAGTAGAAGACGAAGGATTTACTAAAGAAAAATACATATCTACTAAACTAAAAAATCTGTAAAGAGTTGTACTTAGAACTTCTCACGCAAGTGGACGTTCTGGCACTAAACAATTTAAAAAATCATGGGAAACTCGGGGTAAATATTTCTTAACGTTCCTAGTAATACTCAACAATAAAAATAAATACTTGGTAATGTGAATTATACATCAATTTTCAAATAAAGAAAACATTACCGGTGGTGGGATTTGAACTAAAACGCCTGCTAATACGATTTGATGCACAGCTCATCCCCGACCACTCTCGTCTGTACGATGCGCATTTGGGGGTATTAAACAAAACTCATTTACTCTTGCTTTTACCCTGTATCCATTGGGTTCCATTTTCGTCACGTGTAAAGCCTGAGCTATTACTTTTATCTATTTCGCAGTTAAAACAAAAATTTTATTTTATTTATTTAGTGCTCATGTTGTGTCAAACGTATGCCCTTTCTTGTTAAGGGCAAAATCCTGAGCTATGTGCCAAATACGAGAAGTATTCCGCGGCAAAATTTTGGTGTTCAAGCTCCAGGAATTTATAGGGAATTAGAATAATTAGTTGGAGACTAAGGAGAATTGGTTAGAGAATTAGGAGAACTATAAGTAATTAAAACGTAACGCGCGTAACTATAGACATAACCTTACATCTTAAGCAAAAAATGTAGACGTCTCCAACGCTACAGTACCCCTGTTACATAGGTTCAGTGTATTATATTAATTAAGCAAAATCCCTGTTTCTATTACCCTTCTCTGGGTTGTAGCTCTCTTAAAAGGCGTTTCCAGATTTATGTCCACTTGAACTTTTTGTCTTATTTTGATGGGTACTATCACCGCTTAAAATTTATTGCCCGTTTCCTTAACACCCTGTATATAGTGTTTTGAAGTTTTTGTAGGCATCGTATAAAACGCTTCCAATGTTTCGGGAAATGATGGTTTACTTTTTTATGGGAAACCTTTTTTTTCCAATACAATTCTACATATAAAAAGGTATTTATCTTTTTTGATTTCACAATATGGTTATTATAACACCAAAAACGGTGTTAGAATAGAGTCCATTACAACACTGTTTGGCATTGTTATTTTCATATGAAAACCGTTGAAACAGCTTACTTCGTTTCAGGCAACTGCCAGATTGTCACATTTATGAAATGTCAAAATTCAAGGTTTTTTTATTGTTTCCATGTAAAGTGGATAATAGTATATTAAAGTATCAGTGAATAACAAGGTCTTTAAAACACGCGCGAGTTTTCGAGCACGAGGGCGTAGCCGGAGTGCGCGAAATAGAGCAAGTGTTTTAAAGACCAGTTATCCACGAATACTTTACGCTATTTTTTATTATACTTGCAATACTGGAAATAAATTACGCACGAAACACTTACAAATAATTTTTGTCGTGATAAATCGAGAGAGCATAATAATATTGCTACTATAGTTACGAGAATTGTTTACGTTTTTGTCGCGTCCACGTCGGTTGTTGCATTCAGTCGTTTCCTTGACAACCTTTAAAGCTCGGCGAGCTTTAATCGCCTGTATTCGCACGTTCAGGCGTGCTTTAAACGGCGATTCTGATGCAGGTATAATAAAAAATAGTATTTTAGTTTCATATTAGCGGTTGGCGAGTCGGATGCGGGTTTAAAATTCCAGAAATTACGGTTAGCGGTTAGGGTGCTGGTCCTATCTATTGGAGCCGTACAGGTCTCTACCCTAGATATCAAACACTCATCAAATAGTCAACCTAAAGTATTTGTATGCTTCTGCACCTTTCCAAGATTTTTTCTTAGAATTGTTATACGTATTATGTAAATGACGTTCAAGGGAGATGGGTGATCATTCGGGCCTCCCTAGTTCTGATCTGACATAAAAAATACTCTAGGGAGTTTCAATTTAACTTAAATATTAATATGTATTTTATACTAGACTGTTTCTCCATGTCATTGAAGAGAGCTTTTCAAGAAGTAATAGATATTGAAATTTCTTTTTTAAATGTTTCCAATATTTTTTTATGGAACACTTCGTTTTAAAACCATGTCCTGGACTTCATCCAATACTTCATTCTACGTACGAATATCTACACCATGCATTTGCAGTGTAGCAATTTTAATATCAAACCAATTGCTTATTTTTCAATAAATTCTTTCGTAGATACAGTAAATTTTGTATTGCAACGTAGTTAAAATATTTTAGAGCACTAGCTGTAGCGCGAGACTGTCAGGACATTTTCAAAGTTTACGAATGTATGAGTTTTATGAGTTATTTTTCGATTTTTCTAAATTGCGACCCCGTGTGTATATAGAATTTTCTATTTTTCAGCTTCAATTTAATTGTGTTTCGAATGTTGTGCAGGCTTTGGCCTTATCGCGTCACGCGGCTGTGAGACCGCTTGGGGCCGTCTGGTTGAACACTTGTGTTTGTTGCCGCCTCGCAGTCCTCGAGAGCTTGGCTTTTGGAGTGCTTTCTGCATTTAATTTAAAACGCGAGCCTGTGAGAGCAAACGAGAGGTTTTTGAATATTTTTCGCTTGTCTCCGTTTTCCTGCGTTGTGGCCGCCCTTCCTTGTCGGCGGGGTGACGTGATTGAGTTGAGTTTAGTCAGTCAGTGTTGGCAGTTGGTTGCTGGCTCTTACGGAGAGCGGGTCCTTAGAGTGTGGCTTTTAGCCGCCCCGCGATTTCGGTCGCGAGAGCGGCCTACCGAGAGAGCTTTTCGAGCCGTTGAGGCGTGCAGTTGTGCAGTTGTGTGGTTTTTGATGATGCTCCGCTTTGGTGACCAACGCCCCCGTAGTCTCGTGTGCCATGTAGACAAGTTACCACTAGTGCATAGGTGGGATCATATCCAACGAGGACGTGCAAAAGGTCTCCCTGTTTCTTTCCCATGCGAATTCCGTCGCATCGTGTGCTGTGAAGGTATCCCGGAGTATGAGTTATCAACAAGTGCAGCTGCGGCCTTGCCACATTCCTAGCTATGAGGAGAAGTCCTGCCACCAAGTTAAAAGCCAGGTGATACTGCAATAGCAAAGGTAGCGTGTATTGTAGATGTTAGCCGTTATATCTTTGCCACGTGCATTTAATACTCATCCCTTGCATTTTGTGTGCTAACTAACGTCAATAATTATAGTCTGTGTTCCGCTATCATGTTTCACGCACTAAATTAACGATAGTGACCACGTTTTGGGACAGATGTAATAGTAATACTCATTCCTTGTATTGTGTACGCTAACGAACGTCAATAATTATATGTGTTGGTGTACTTTTGGACCATATGTGTACGTTAGACCAACAGATCGGTTTGCTATATGTTGTCTTGTGTTTTCCTCGCACCTGTTGCATGCGTACTTTCAGGTTGAGTTGTTCGCAGTGTACGATCGATGTGAGGTGGAGCCTTAATGAAATTGTAAGCGTCAAAGGTAGGTTAGATTTTAATATACCCCATTGAGCTGTTTTTACCAAGTGTAAAGTTGAAAGGTAGGCTCATTTGCTTCCCGGTTTCTCTGTGGGCTTACCTTTGCATTTTCGTTCTGATTGATGCGACTGGGTGGCGCTCAATCTAATGTGTCACTGTTTACCGTCCTTTAGGCCGTTGCCCGTATGTTATCTCGTGTTGAACCACCCCTTGCTTCGCTGAGTCTAGTCGGCACTTCTTGTTACGGGCAGGGCAGCGATCCTATGTGTATGAGTAACTCTCCCAAATTTGAGTGATATAGTGGGCGCTGGCAGCTTTTCTGCAACTTTTTGTATGAGCTGGAGCGGTGTCGTTAAAGTCGATTTTGTTCTGTAACAAGACAATAACTGAACAGCCAAACTTACGTCTTGTTTCTGAGTTTTCCCAAGTGAATATGCTAATGTTTTACTTTGTGGCAAGAAGTTATTCAAGTACAACTGGTGGTTGACATTTTTATTCTGTTTACAGTGGGAAAACTGATCCATTTTCGTCAACAGGACGCGTTCTAGAACGTACAAGTACTTCTTCGTCTAAGGACGTTTCAACTAATTTAATGAATACAAATACATCATATATTTATCAATTTATTATTGTAACTTAAACAGTTTTAGCAATAGTATTATACTATGAGAAAATAAGCAACTAAGCAAAATAAGAACATCTACAAATTCATAGAATTCAATGCATGCGACTGCAATCGTTGCATCAAGTGAGACAGAACGGGGCTAGAGTGACGTAGACCCCCCCCCCCCCCGTACACCGCTGTGCTGCGCCCTTAAGCTATACAACTAAGGTAACATAGGTAATTTAGGAATCTTGGGAATTACTTTCATAATTAAATATTCCCAATTAAGTAATGCCAAAAGAAGCTGATGTTACTTTTAAAAAAATAATTTTACTAGCCTGATAACCAGCAGAAAGGCTCTTTAAAAACTGGACTAAGTCTGGTAAAATGCCGTAAAACGGGGCAACTTCGTCAGGGTTTTTGTACATTTTCCGCGCTGTAACCATATAGGATTTTTTTAGGATAACAAAATGAAATGATACCTACCAGTTAGAGATGGACAATTATTATCCGTCCTTATTGCTAAACAATTCCTGCCGAAGTTGTACAGATTTTTGGACAACTTCGTCACCTAACCCAAATTCGTCTATAAACGAAGTTGTGCATTTCTAGAGACAACTTCGTCATGGTAGATAACTAATTTGGTAACTTTATTATGGCACATAAATAATTGCATCATTTTAAAACAAATTTAAGGTTATATTAAGGCACAAAATGACTTTGGCTTGAATTGTTTCTCTCCATGAAACCCACCATGAAGTCTTCACCAGGAAGGTTGTCTCGAAAAATCACTGCTTTACGTCCTTTTTTATCGAGATAGCCTTTGATAATCAGTCTTATTTCTAACTTTGTTAATGGATAAGACCAAGCTGAAAGTCGATTTATGGCACCAACAATTTCCGACTCCTCCAAGGTCGTTAAGGCTTTTGGGTGGCCTACTGATTTAATGTGTCTACCATGCCTCTTGTCTTGAAGCGTTGTTTGCGGTATTCCATGTTTTTTGCTGGCAGCCGACACCAAGAGGCCATTTCCAATATCCTTCAGTGCGTCGTCAACTAACTGGGGATCATAACGCTGGTAACTCCTACCTCCCAACACTTTACCGAACACGGCAGGTAATGTGCTACTTTTATATCAAAAACAATACGGACTTTACCAATTTTTCGGACAGTTAACGAAATAATAACTCTTATCTAATTTATACAATTTCAACAATACTTTGCAAAAAAAGGACACAGTGTAATAAACTATAGAATATTAAAGGAATAATGCTATAGCAATTAAAGCAAAACATAATGGAATTTAAACTTAAAATAAAGCGTAATATACTAATCATACTAGTTATAATGGTATACGCAGTTAAATTTATTATTATGTACTACTATGTACCATACTTGTCGGAATGCTGGTAGATTCAATATTTAAAGACAGAAACGCTGATTTTTGCTTTTAGCAAATAATGATCACAGGTAACTCTTGAAACATTTGCATCGCGCAAATAGAAGATACCTCTCAAAATTCGGTTCTATGTTAGAAGTGTCAACAGCAACGACTGTTTGCTTTAGGTGCTCCCGTCCAAAATGGCAGAAACCAGAGTAATTCCATTTATATTACATACAGAGTTACTTCCGGTAGATTTATGTCAGCTCGGGGTAGTAAAGCTGTTCAGTTTTGCAGTTCAAACTTTTGATAAACGATCTCCCTTAAGATGATCTTGCGATTTATTTAAAAACTAACTTCTCAAGAGGCATTTTTAATTTAAACCGTTCGAAGTAAAAACTCCAACTTTTCGTTTGTTCTTGAAGAGGTCGGGTTTGTTTAAATTAAACTTTTAGGTCTCAGCAGCGCTTGTTCCAAAGTATCAATTCGTTTAACCGATCGCGAATTCCGGATGCTCGGAAATTGAACATGTGAGTTATCCGGGAGGTGAGAACTCCAAGTAAATACGAAGCTTTTAAAAGAAATTTAGAAGGGAGAACTTTTTATTGCGGTGCCGGTTTCCGAATAGCTGTAAAGACAGTAATCTCGAGCTCTTAGGAAAGGATTTCATTTCGGAGTTTTGTTTCGGCTTAAAGCTTCTCATATTACTCTGCTTTTTTACTCTCAATGAAAAATTGAATAGACAGAACCAGCCGCCTTGCCCTGAAATATTCAGCTTTTACACTAAATCATGTATCTTGTGCGCAGCATAAATGGAAAATATTACTCAATATGAGGTGTTCCTTTCGAAAGGTGACGTTATTTCAGCATCTAACGGTCCCTACAAAGGTTGGCTCTCTGTAAAAAATGTGTTTGAGTTTCAGAAATAAACTAAAACGGCCTTTCAACGTTTCTACATGATATTATGTAGCAGTTATTAATAGTAATCATTTTTCAACCAGACGCACACAATGAACGTTCGCATTTGGTATAACTTCTACGTCTATTTGTATGATTTCAAAAATTTAGTGCTCAATAAACGTTGTCAATTCCAAACATAAATACTTGAAACAGCACAAGTTTTAACGCATCATATATTTTTAGACCAAAAGTAACTCAAGTCGGTAAAATTAATGTGGCAGCGTTGTGCAGTTAAATGTTAGTTATCACGAACGTGTAGAGTTGATATACATTTTAAATCCCAACTTTACGTAAATTTGTGACAAAATTTGTGTATTTGTCCGACAATGTGCACAGTTCAGTAAACAGGTTTCCTCTGAATTTATTATCGCATTTCTGGGTTAATACGGTTATAATGCGAATAATACTGTAATCATTAGAGGATGTGCGTTTGCATATTGCTCACTTCATTTCAGCCCTCTCCCTGTGTGTTGTGTTTATTTGTGGTTTAATTTTGGAGGAAATTTAATTAAACGCTATTAACTGACGCATAAATATCATTGATATCGCCGATCACTCATCAATAAAACGGAAACATTTAATGGACGTTGCAGTTCCATGAGATCCTCTATTCACATAGTATCTCCAATTTGCACTATACGACAATTTAATTAAAAATAGAACTCGACTGCAAATTGGACTGCTCCTACTGCTAACAGGAAACAGTTTTGCTGCATATTAGTTCCTATCAAGCGTTTTATATTAAATATTATTATGCAAAATAATAGGAAACAATACGCTGTAACTACAAATATAAGCATATAATTAAACTGCTTAATAATTGAAGTTGCCCAGCAACAAAAATTATGCTACCATGTTTATTTTAAAACAAAACAGTATCGTATATAGCTGTCAAGTGTAGTATTTGTTGATACAAGCTCCTGTTAGAAATGAAATAAGATTGCTACATTATTAGGCTAGAAAATTTAATAATTATCACTTTAATCATAAAGGTATGTTTTACTTATAATTTATTTACGTTGTTTTAATGCGGTTTGTGTTCTTATAATGTTATCGGTCGACAGTATAATAGTACTCAGTATTGTACATAATGCCAAATAATCGATTAGGAGAAGATGAATTAGACCTTGCTGTACGCATAGTACAAGAAGACAACTCTCAGAGGGAAGTTGGTAGGCTACCACAAGTTTCACATAGAGTCATTAGCAGTGCTTTGGAACGATTTAATACGACCGGTAGTACACCTTTTCGACATGGTGGAGGTAGACAGCGAAGTAGTACATCTGCACAAGATCATTTTGTGACATTACTTGCTAGACGGAATCCGGCTCACAATGCGACAATGATTAATAATGAATTGCGAACCGCTACTGGAATGGTAATTTCGTCCCAGACTGTAAGAAGGTTGCACGTGTCTAATTTAAAAGTTAGGAGGACTGCAACTGCTTCATTTTTAAATATTCGCCAGCGTGCAGTACGTAGACGGTGGGCGTAAGATCACTTACTATGGGTAGATGAAGGGTGGAGTAGATTTTTATTTTCTGATGAATCCAGGTATACCTTAAATCATTCAGATGGACGAATCCTCATCTGGAGAAGACCTGGAGAGCGTTACCGTGAAGACCTAATGGTTCCACGTGTTGCTTTTGGTGGAGGAAGTGTACCGGCGTGGGGTGGTATCATTTTAAATGGTCGCACTGAGCTGGTTGTTCTGCAAGGTGAAACGATAAACTCTGAAAGGCATAGGGCTAGGTGTATATTACCTGTTGTCATACCATTTGCACAAAATTTTGGCAATGATTTCATTTTTGTTAACGATAATGCCCGGCCGCATTGTGTCCAAATCGTCACTAACCATCGCATGCAATACGGTGTAACGAGAATGGATTGGACTCCATGCTCTGCCGACTGTAATCCCATTGAACACCTCTTGGATAAACTACAGAGACAATTATCAATATGACCAAATACCCTACAGACAGTTAAGCAACTAGAAAATGCTTTGATTGAAGAGTGGGAGGCGATTCCCCAAGAATTTATAAATAATGTACGAACTAAGTATTCCCAGACGATGTCAGAAAGTATATTGAGTAAGAGGAGGTCCCACTCGATTCTAATTTAAAAACTATGTTCTGTTACTTAATTGTTTTCTAATTAATTGTGTTACCGAATTATATAGCATAAGTATTAAAAAACCTTTCAAGGCTCCAAATTACTGCTAATTACAATGAAACTATATTAAAATATATTATCATATATTATATTCGTTCTTCCATCGTAAATTATTTTGCTGCTGTCTGCCAATTTTTTGATGGGCCACTTCAATTGTTGAGCAGCTAATTTGATGTGCTTCCATTTGAAGAGACCCGTGTCCTTTTATAGATATAATTTCTAATAAAGTGCGTAATTATTTGAATATGTTTTTCTCTTGCACATTCTCTTGATACTCTCTTGGTGTTTACTTTCTCTACCTGTTTTATGTTCATATATATGGGCTCTGTTTGCGAGTATTTTTGCGTTTTCGTCTCCAGCCGACATTCATGATATGTCGTTGTTGGTAGTTTTCTTGTGAATAGGTGTTGTATAAAGATTTATAGAAATTTTCACATATAATATCATAAGAGCATTAATTCTTTCCGGAATTTTTTTTGAGTGCGTTCCAACAACGTCGTATTAATTTGCCCGAGCGGGACGCAAGGGCAAATTAGGACGTTGTTGGAATGCACGAATAATAATTTCCGGATATGAATTAACGCTCGAATGCAGATTCGGTAAGAAAATCGTAACGACACAAACCCTAAAAAGAAGTAATGTCTACCTACAAAAAATTTCCAAGAAATTTTTGTTATTGTCTTGGTTACGACTCGTGAACTAATTTTTCTATTGGTCATTAATGATGTCGTACGATTTTCGACGGAATTTACTATTCTTGTGTATTTCTGACCACTGTTCCTTCAGCATTTTTTATATTGTAAATGTCCGCTCTTCCTCTAGTCAGTTTTGATCTTAAGACCTTCATGTTTATATTGTGTATGGTTATTGAAAACACCAAATTCATTTTAAGCGGTTTTAATCAGTTAAACTTTCTGACAACCACAATAACTCTCCTAATAATGACAACATCAAAAACAAGGCCCTCTCGCCAGTCGCGATTAGGCGGGGTCGGGATCCGATCGTCTATCGCGAATACTGGATTCCTTATAATAAGGGTCCATTTCTACATATTGTCTTCAATCACTGACTGAATCACTGGTTTATTATGTGCTCTTAGTTCTTTGCGTATACGTTTGTTTATAGCCTTATTTAGTTGTTTATATTCTTCTCTTGTCGATTTAATTCCTTTCCGTGGCTCATCATTTGCAATGTTTCTTCACTAAGTTTATTGGTTTATCATCCTTTTCGGGAGCGCTTTTGCAGCTGTTTGAACAGTAGATGTAATTTTATTTGTTAATTCATTTATTCCCAAATTGTTGAGATCAGGAGTGGGGCCTAATTTGTTTTCGATAAGTGCGTATTCTTGTTGATGTTTATCTAAGTGCTGTGTTGTGAGAAATAGGTAGGGTTTCTGGATTAGTTTTTTCCTTTCCTCTTAAAAATTGATACCGATGTTTATAGAAGCATGAAATTGCTAAATAAAAAATATATATTTTATTTAGTAGAAAATAAGATATGACTATATAGTTTCTGCGTTCTTTTATTTTTAAGATTATAACGTAACACTGAATTTTACCACGTAGAAGTCAAAGTGATGTTGGCGCTATTAAGTAACTTATTACTTTAAGCAATCAAAGGTACATACCGGGAGATCGAGAAAGGTTGTCCAAAAAAAACTACCTTCCAAGTAGTTATCAATATTTCTTTCTAGTGTGATATTAGCCACACTCCTGTTGACAGATGTTCTCACTTGTTCTGTGTGTTTACGTTTCTTTACTTCTCCTTTTTTTTTCTTGAACGCCGTTATTATTATACAAAACAGTATTTTTCAATACTAATTAGCCATTGTTAAACGAAGTTTACAGTAAGTACAGTGTTTCCAATTAATCGAAAACGGTAATAATTATGTTTGTAAATTTTAGGTTATGTATACCTAGGGTTGCCAACTGTCCCGGATTTTCCGGGACGTCCCGGATTCAAGGGTATTTTATACCCGTCCCGCAAGAACTCCTTGCGGGACGCTAATTGTCCCGGAAATCGTTTAACAACTTTAATATACAATGTCCGCCAAAAAGTCGGCATAATATGGGAAAAAATGTTAATTTTGATTTTTCGAAAAAACGTTTTACGTCAATAATTTGTGCTTGTCTAAAAACCTACGTAGCCCCTATCATATATACCGAGTGATTTTTACTTATTTAGAAAATGGAGTTTTTTCGAAATTGTCAAAATCCGAAAAGTGCTATTTAAGTAAGATTTCAATGAGGTTTTTTTAGAGTGAGTTATTTTTAGCTAACTGAACAATCTGAAGACCATAAAACCCCTAATTTTTTTCAACTTTAGCTAAAAATGTATTTTTAAATTGTTTAAATATTTTTCGAAATTTCACATACCAAGACTTAATATTAAAATTTAATTTTTTTTATGTGAACACTTTAAAGATTTATAATTGGTGAAAATAATATAAAATGTTAATTACTTTAGATTTTTAATTATTTACCGAAAAGTAGTATGTTTGCACAATTTTTACGTTTTTTATGCAAGGTGCTTTTTAGTAGAAATATTTTTCAATTCTAATTAATATCTATTTACATGGCTTCTAGAAACTCTAACCTAACCCTGTTTACTGTTACAAAAATCCTATAAATGTTCTTTTAGAGATGTCGAAATGAGGAGATTTTTCTTTGTCCAATTTACGTATTCTATAAAATTTCTTCATTTAGACAATTGTAAAAGGAAAAAAAATCGCAAGCGAAATAGGATTTTAAAACATAAAGTAACGACACGGTTTAGTTTAAAGTGTAGTTGTGTTTGCCAATTTGTAAAATAACAAATTTACTTCATGTAAAGGATAAATCTTAGTTTTTTGTGTTTGTTGAGAATTGTATTGCGTTCTTGATGATGTTCTATTATTACGTTAGTCCACCTATATAACTGCAATAAAAAAATTAAAAGCGATTCGGCGTTTATTAGGTTTTACTGTTTTAGTATTATTTTTCCACTTCTAACAATTTTAAAAAATTTTTGAATAGACTACAATAATTATGTAATTAAACAAAATAATAAAACATTTTACTGTTAAATAAAATGTATATTTAGTAAATTTTGCCAAATTTTACAAGAAAAGGTTCCCTAAGTATATTACAATTTTCTAAATTTAAATTAAAATAATATATATTACAAAAATTATTGCGTCCCGCCTGAGGCGCTTTTGTCCCGGATTTTCATTTCCGAAAACCCGGAAATAGATTTTTTAAAGTTGGCAACCCTATGTATACCCTTGAACACAACACGTTTATTATTGAATCTTATTTCCGCAATGGCCAACGCAATGAGGATAATGGTGAATGGAAATATTCAGGAAATTTATGTGTAAATGAATTCGTTAATCGGTTCCCTGACGTCGACTTTGATTACGATAATCTGAGCAGGCATGTAAAGCGTATCGTACATCGTTTCCAAACAACGGGTAGTGTTGATGCAGGAAAATCTCCTGGAAGACCAACCGTTTTAACTCAGGACACATTAGAGGATATACAGGCACGCATCTTACACAGCCCTAAAAAACCATTACGACAGTTAGCGCAACAAACAGGTGTGTATTTTTTATCCTATAAATTTTTGTATAAAAAAATTATTTTAATTTGTAATTGCAGGGTTAAGCTATGGAACGTGTCAAAAGGCAGTAAGACGAAAACTGCATTTAAACCCATATAAAGTTTCAGTAATGCAAGAATTACTTCCTCCTGATTATGAAAAGCGTGTGCAGTACTGCAATTGGTTTAACCGAAGTTTAAATAACGATGAAATGCTGGATTCAAGTTTCTTTTCAGACGAAGCGTGGTTTCATCTGACCGGTTACCTAAATAAACAAAATTACAGGATGTGGTCTGCTCATAACCCTGGTGAATTTTTACAAACTCCACTGCATCCAATAAAGATCGGCGTTTGGATTGCTATGTCAAGGAGACGCATAATTGGCCCTGTGTTTTTTGAAGATACCGTAACAGCTGACCGCTACATCACAATTCTAGACAGATTTATTAATGAACTTCACGATGATGAGTTACGTCAGGGATATTTTCAGCATGATTGTGCACCTGCACATACAGCCCTTCGAACACGTCAACATTTACAACAATTTTATGATGATCGTATCATTGCATTTCCTCCACGGTCACCCGATTTGACAGCCCTGGATTATTTTCTATTTGGACATTTAAAAAACACGATCTATGCACACACTTGAGCAACTGAAGGATGCGATTACTGCCGCTACTGCAAATATAACTGTGCAACAGCTACAAAATGTTTTTAACAGCATGAAAAGAAGAGTTCAGTGCTGTATCAACAATAATGGAGCTCATTTCGAACATGAACTGTAATAATTACTGATTAGAGTATAATTTAATTTTGTAAAATTTAATATTCTAATTATTAACCTTAATTAAAACTGATTGCAAATAACTTCTTATTGTCATAATGGTTTTCCTATTTTGAATCTACCATAAATTGCTAAATTCATTTCATACATGACAGCAGATGTCTATGATGACAGTTGGAGGATGTAAATATTGATATACTCGCTGTAGAAAGTAGTTTTTTTCGGACAACCTTTCTCGATCTCCCGGTATATATTTGTATTTGTATAAAATTATTTAAATTGAGCATCGCCGGTGTCTTGTTTTAGCTCACACGGTCAATTTCCATGGCAGCTCCTATTTTTTTTATCAAGATTTAATTTCATATTTTCCGTTTTTCTTCTTTTGTAGAAAAACTTGGAAATTACGAAAATAATTGCGTTGGAGGGACTAAAGTGGCCCCTAAGACTTTTGTATTTACACTTTGGTTCTATGCTCCATAAGGGTGCCTATATTTTAGCATTAAGAATTTAACGTGAGACTTCCTATGTTGTGCATGATATAAGATAGCTGAATTTAAATTATATTGAATAAAACGTGATTGACATTTCTTCTCAGTAATGTTCATACAAAACTCAATTTTCAATTAGTTATTTTGAATTGTAAATTACTTTACTCACTTTAAACTCGTCGTATAAATGAGTCTCCCGTTCCCATTTAAAATAAACTAAAAGATGTAAATAGTACCAAATACCTACACTGCAATATTTTAACGTAAACTGCCAGGCATTAACAATGAAATATTTTGCGAAATAGAAAAGTGACGTTCAACACTACCGATGCAATGTCATCAAATCGATACTAAATATGTCTGTATTCGCTCGCAGAGTATAGCTGATAGCATGGTTGCCTATATGTCAGTTCCATTAAAATGTAGATGCTGTAGTCCCCATACTACGAGTAGTAGGTTTCAATGATAAGCTGTCTGGTAAAACTTTCTTTTCTTGCCATACTTTAAGAAGCTTTAAAAACCATTATAAGGTATTTCGATACACATACACAAACAGGGTATTTCAAAAACATGGTTCTAAACAAGTTATAGAGACCGTTCAAACATGAAAATGCGCATATAAAAGTTTTGTTCTTTAAATTCTTCGTTACCGAGTTACACCTTAAAACATAGAGTGTGCTTATATTACTACTTTTTAACGGACAAGAATTTGATTTTGAAATCTGTACTAGAAAGTCAGATTTATTTAAAAGCTTTTTAGCTCTTTTAGTTTTCTCGTCAAACTCATACTTTTTGTGTAAAAAATTAAATGAAATAAAATAAAAACTACATTTTCCAGCACATTTTTTTAATAATCTAGTTCTAGTTCGTTAAAAGGTTCTAATTGAAGCATTTACAGGGTTGCTAATTTCAGCCCATCATACATTTCATAAATACGTATGCTATTGGTAAAACATATCTGTTAACTTCAACTTTAAAACCCATCAAACAAAATTATGTTTTATATTATATGTTTTAACACTGGCAATATAACCTCCAAATTGCTATAATATAACCTCTATTCAATATCTGGATTCACCCAGGAACAAACAGAGTTTACACATTCCCCATTCGCTCCTTTTATGATTCTTAGCAGTACCTAGATATTCATATTTCTACCAGTATACCAATTATTTTGTTAATACAAAAATCTACTAATGTCAAAATGGCATAGACATTTTATAACCTGAAAAAGTACTTCAGTTATAGAAAACTCATCCATATCTTGCTGAACTGAAGGCATAGGTTATGCTATTTTCAACAACTTTGATTCACTTAATGAATGACGGATTGTCAAGTCTGGCTTGTTTTTTGTTACCAACTGCGCCAGGTTTTTTTTGACAACGTCCCTTTCCTAGAAAAATTATAAAACGCTTCTTTTGAAACTTTATAGAAGACAAAGCAATTTTTGTTGAATTTTGTCTTTGTGCCAGAACTATATATGACTTACAAGTTTTTAAAAATCCTTGAACACGCCATCTTCCGATACAGTTGTTATTTTTAGGTTGCTTTTTCATTTCTATATCGTTGCACATTTGACTTTCCTAAACAAGATTTCAGTTAACTTCAACAGACCGTTCAACAATCCAAGAGCTGCTATGATCCACGTTCAAATTCTAGAATATTTTTCCACAAAGTTGTTGTTGTTGTCGCTTATTCATTGTCCATATTTCAGCGCCATATGTAACAGTGTTCTCCATTATTGTGTTAAATATAATTTTCTTTGTAGCTCATCTAATGTGGTTGCTGGTTTGGCTATCTGAATTGTCCTTTGTCTATATTTTTCACCTTTTCCTAACCCCTTCGCTAGTAATTATTTCCAGGTATTTAAGTCGATTCCGTACAGTCGCGATTATTCCTTGCGGAGTTGGAATATCTTGATCTCGTCCTAACACTATGTTTTACAGCAACTTTTTTCTTTGTTTTAGCGAGAAGAACATGATTACGTATAGCCACCCACCGTTTTGCAACACCATGTATATTTGATTTTGTCGTTATTTATGTTTAAGCTCTATCCATATGCTCTTAATTTAGCCACCATATACTCAACGTCTTCCACGGTCACAGCTACTAGTGTAATGACCTGATCATCGGCAAATAACTATTAAATAGAAGGTGTTCTTCTATTTATATTCAAGTTTCTTCATCTTGTGGTGCTGTGGGAATACAGTTTAACATGAAACCAACACAGTGAGAAAAATGTATATAAAATACATACAACATTATGAAGTCGTATTTGAGCGATCGGGTGATCAAAGAGTCTTTCAGTCCTGGGCGTCTATGGAATAGTTCACAATTTATGAATGCAACTAGAACAGTCGGTCTTATAAAGATCTGCAGTTAACTTGAATTCGTTGTTGAAGTAAACAAGATCGCATCAAAATGTCAGTACTTATAATATTTTATTCATTAATAAACAAATTCTGATGTGCTTTTGTTTACTTTAACAACGAATCAAAGTTAATCTCAAATTAGCAGTCTTTATAAGACTGGCTGTAAGTCGTTTAAAAATCAAATGTAAAGTATGACATTTAAGTATAAACATAATTCCATTCATAGCCGCCCGGGACTGAGAAACTTTTTGATCACCCGTTATTACATATCATATAACCCCAATTGTGTGTAATAGTGTTCATTTAAATAAATATAGTTTAGTTCGTTTCATAAAGGGAAACGCATTTGATACATTGTGAAATTGTTTTGACAAAAGGGAAATACATTTGATATAATTTTGACATGTGTTAACATATAGGAATTAAATTTCACAAACAGTGAAACACAATTGATACATGGTGAAAAGCAATCGGAAAACCCTGTAATACCATATTTCTAACAGGCAGCTAATAATGGGGACTCCTTTATATCGTTAAATGCAATCAGAAAGGTAATTTCCAGTATTTCTAATTAGCTAATACAAATTTATGAAATTTTACTCTAGCAGGATGCGGCGACATTAAATATCGACATTTCAAGAGTCAGCTCTACATCTCAGCAAATGAAATTGAATTCGACTTCTCCAACAGTCGCTTCTGAACCGGTTATTTGCGCTGCTATAGCTTCACCGAGGCTGCTATTTGAAATACTATTTATGAAATCTACGAAAAGATAAGCTTAATACATGTAAAATACTTAAACGTATAATACCATATTTAAATAATATTAGTCTTAGATCAACATTCATTCGTTATCTATAGCCTCTTCTACCATTCGGTGTCGAGGATCATTCATACCTCAAGGAGTAATAATAATAATAAGAACTATAGAATTCATTCTTTTTGTCACCGAGGCTGTCAGTCACAAACTTGCTTCAGTTCAACTTGCCTTGTAGATTGATTCAACCAGAACTGGACTTATAATGTTTGTTAGAATTTTATGTGGTAAAAAATTTTAACAAATGTAAAAGCTCCGCAATAGTCTTTTTAGTTGTCTTTATAACTTTCAAGATAGTTTCTTATTTCAGCGACATATTTTTTTGATACCCATAGTCTCTGAATTTTATATTGTATGGAAGTTTGCTATAAAAAACATAACTTTTCCTCCAATGGCATTAGTTCCAAAACAATCTAAAAGTGAAAAATTATAGCAAAACAATATTCTTTAAAAATAAAGTTGACCGGAATTTCTTACAAAAAGTTTTACAATTTTATTTCGACTTGCCAAAACGTATGGCGGAGCTTTCAACTATCTCAGTAGCTATGCACAATGGTGTTTCTTATACTCAAATATCTAAGAGAACTACGGGACCGCGTAATATAGGCAACCCATTTAACACTGTTGGCAAAAAAATTATTGTAACGGTTACAATGGCGTGACACGTATTAAAGAATAACGTATTACAGGAAGCTACGGAAACATACCCGAAGCAATTCAAAAGTAAATAACTTAGCTCTAAATAGAACTTCTGTTGATGCAAAATAAATAAAGTGTGATAAGTTAGAAAATTAGCGCAACGTGAGAATTTCAAGCTACACCACGACTAAATGTTACTTACAAGCATATCTCTCAAAGTATTCTAATATTCAAATTCTTTACTTAACAATACTTAATCAGACAAGACAACGCGTTATAGTGCACAACTTAGTTACATGCTAACATTTTCATCAACGGAAAAGCAAACCTCTTATAAGGCATGTAGGGGAGAGTGCAGACTAATATATAAAATTGTTTGAATTTTCAACACAATACATATATTCGAAAAAATATGGAACCTGTCGTTTACAAACAACTTTCTATCTTTTCGACTTCCAAATACCCACATTCTGTTTCATATTTCATGTGGAATAACGCACATGGAACTAAAATATTCTCCAAAATGTACCAGGTCAGGATATGGATAAAAGACAACTCGTCCCTAGCCGCCTAGTCTAATCCCAAGAAGATTGTTTGATTCACACAGATGCGTGCATCAAAACCTTTTTGATTATAATTAATCACGTAATTCAAGTCATAACTGTTTTATCTCATTCAAAGGTCGTGGTAAAGCCAAATTTGCATCTTGCCGTATTTGTTTGCCTCTGTTAATGTTGGAAAGGAATTTGTAAGCTTCCCTTAATGGCTTTAAAGCGGATGGATACATTTTCTACTAGAACTTAAGCCGACTTAGCATATTTGGGAATCATGGGTTTATGGATTTCGTTCAATTGCCTCATTGAGAGAGCTTAGCATTAAGGTTTCTTAGAATAAGCATTTTTCCTAAATAACGTGCGATGCTCCGATTGGCTACGCAGGATCGCCTCAGCCAATAGTGTTTGAGCTTGCCACTCCTTGAATTGGCGAGTTCGTCTCGCTGTAAATTCAGAGTTAGTTAGATTCAGAGCCTCGAGGAAGCAAGTTCAGCTATGCTTTGTGCTAGTTTGCGTTTCGGTCTAACTCCCTGGTAAAGTCGTTTCCAGGTTGTTTTGTGTTACGGTTACGCCCAATTCGCTATTTTCGCGTGGCCAATCCAAGCGTGTCACAACAGTTGAAGCTTTTGTAAAAAACCATCGGTCCATCAGTGACGTTTGTAATCGTTGTTATTCAATATACTCGTGTTTGTTAAGTCTGGTTTCACTCCAACAACTAACTGAACCCAAGTTAGGGTTATTAAGTGGCAGTTCCCGGCAATCCCATTGAACCGGAACTCGCAGTGGATTAATTGGGGGCCCCATTCGTGGAAGCCTCTTATCAAGTTAATCGTACAAAAAACATTGGTCCTTCGAGCCGGATTTGGAAGAAGCTAAAAAACGCGAGTGTACAAGTTTCCAGTAGCTGGTGGATGCAATTGCTCCAACATCATTTCGTCGGAGAGCGTCAAGAAGCTTCGCCAACACCAGGAAATTCAACCATCGAGAGCTTACACCGAGTCCAGGTCCCACGTCAAGCGGCAGCGATCGGCAGCGGGTTGGTTTTCTGTTCGTCAAGAAGTTACTACGTTCTCAAATCAAAAGTAAGTCCTTTTCCATTACGCCTTCGTTTAGTGTTGTTTTTTGCTTGTGTCAGTCATGGTGGAAACTCGTTCGACATCAGCGGTCATGTCGGAAACTTGCGCTTTAACCACTCGTTGCAAATTCATAAAAGCCCAAGTAGATCGTTTCAAAACTCTATTTCATAGAATTTCTTCGTCCAGCCCCGTGAAGGCTCACGAGGTCGGCAACTTGTCAGAAGAGCTTAGTTGTTTCCAAAATTTGTTGGATGAGTATAAGAAGTCAATGGAGGGCCTAATGGAGGCCGACGCTGAAAACTTTGATGAACTTTTCAATGAATTTGACTCTTTTATGACTCATTTTAGCGAGATTAGTAGCGCAGTAAAGGAATTCTTATCAAAAAATAAGATCAGTTCGGGTATAAAACCGAATGTAGGTCAAAATTCTTCGCAAAGTGGCCCTTCAGGAGAGCTCGCTGGATTAAGATTACCACCCTTAGATTTGCCTTCCTTTTCGGGGAAATTCGAGAATTGGGTTCAATTTCATGACTCCTTTACGTCGCTTATTCATAACAACGTTAATTTGACCAACGTTCAGAAATTTTACTATTTGATTTCTTCCCTTAAGGCAGAAGCTGCTAGTTCAATCTCGTCGTTAAAAGTTACCAACGATAACTATACCATTGCTTGGGACATTCTAGTCAAGCGATTTGAAAATAAGAAACTGATCGTAAAATCAAACATAAATGCGTTATTCAGTTTAGAGAACGTAAAAAAGGATTCACATTCGTCTGTTCAAAGGCTGCTCGATAGTGTAGTTAGAATTTTGGAAATTTTAAAGGCGTACGGGGAACCCACAGTCGACACCATACTAATACATATCATAGTTTCGAAGCTCAGCTCAGCAATGCAGACTGACTGGGAATTATGCAAACATGCCGGACAATTTCCTACTTTGCGAGAGTTGTTAGATTTTTTAGAGAGCAAAAGTCACTTATTAGGTTCGCTGGAAGCTGCGAAAATAGGTTCGAGTTTGGGAAATCAGGGATCCGAGCAAAAAAGTCATGCACGCGCTCATGTAGCCAGAGAGCAAGGTAATCACTCTTGTGATTTTTGCAAAAATAGTAATCATTCGATTAGCGCTTGCGAATCATTCTCAAAATTGTCGGTAAACGCTCGTATCGAAGAGGCGCGTCGTTTGAAATTATGCAACAATTGTCTCAAGCCCGGACATTTCGTGGTAAAATGCACATCGTCGAGATGCCGCGTATGCAGAAAAAAGCACCATACTTTACTGTGTTTGCGTCCAAAGCGCGACGCGCACGAAAATACTTCGTCGCCGCGTCCTGGACCGCCAGAATCCAGCAGTGACGCACGGGAGGTCGGGGCCGTCTCCCCGAGCGAGGCACCCGTCGCATCCGTTTCAGCAGCTTGTAGCCGTCCTGCAATCGCGGCGCCAGCGCAAGTTTTATTGTCCACGGTTAGCGTATTCGTAGAAGGATCCTCCGGGTCATTTTCCCGGGCAAAAGCTCTTTTGGACCCCGGATCCCAACTTAACTTAGTTAGCGCCGACTTGTGTCAAAATTTGAAAATTGAGAAACGAGGTAATATCACCTCACTGTCGGGTGTTGGTGCCAGGGCTCTGAACGCTGAATTCAGAGCAAACGTTCGAATCCGCTCCCGTAACGGGAAATACGAGGACATTTTGAGCTGTATTGTGTTAGACAAAATTACGGACCCTCTGCCGGCCCTTTCTTTCTCGTTGAGGGATTTGAAGATCCCACCAAACATTGTGCTAGCCGATTCAGATTGTAATACACCGGGAAAGATTGATCTTTTATTAGGCGCGAATGTCTTTTGGCAAGTGCTCTGTCAGGGACAGGTGAAATTGGGCCCAGAGAAGCCATTCTTAACAAAAACTCTTTTTGGTTGGGTTTTAGGCGGAAACATGAACATCGAAAATCGAGCGCTCATGCTTTCAAATAGAGTTCATTTAAGTGTAGCCGGCATCGAGCACGGCATTCAGAGATTTTGGGAAATCGAGGGGGCTTACGGTTCATCAGGCCGACTCTCTGCTGATGACAAATTTTGCGAAGACCATTTTCAATCGACTACGAAACGGGCGTCGTCGGAGCCGCGTAGGTTCATCGTGAGCATACCTTTCAGGAAAGATGCTCCATCGCTGGGAGACTCGCGCGGTATAGCGTTAAAGCGTTTCTATTCATTAGAAAACAAATTGTCAAAAAATCCCGAGTTGAAAACCGCGTATTCCGCATTTCTCAAAGAATACGAGTCGCTTGGTCACTTGAGCAAGGTGGACGACGAAGCGAGCCTTCCTCATCCTAGGTTTTATTTACCACATTTGCCAGTCATAAAGGAGGACAGTTCAACGACCAAACATCGCGTTGTTTTTGACGGCAGTTGTGCGTCCTCCTCCGGAGTATCGCTTAACGACCTTCAACATAAGGGCCCAGTGGTCCAGCAGTCGTTGTTTGCAATTCTTTGTCGCTTTAGGCAATTCAAGTACGTGCTGAAAGCAGATTGCGCCAAAATGTATAGGCAAATTCTCGTGGACCCCTCGCAGACGCAATACCAATTAATTTTATGGCGTGACGACAAAACCTCAGCGGTAAAATGCTTCAAATTATTAACGGTCACCTACGGTACTAAATCAGCCTCGTACCTAGCAACTAGGTGCTTGATACAAATCGCCCAGGAAATCGAAGCATCGCTTCCAGAGGCCTCATTAAGAATTAGCCGGGATTTTTATGTAGATGACCTACTGACTGGTTTTGAAAATAGGGCGGAAGCCATAAAAACGCAATTCGAAATTAGTAGCGCTTTGTCGGGGTACGGGTTTGAATTGCGAAAGTGGGCATCCAACGACAGTGAAGTAGCTAGCGCCATTGGTGTAGATCGCGGCAGCATGGAGCCCATTTCTTTGACGGAAGACGCCACGGAGAAAACTCTCGGCATTTTTTGGGATACTCGGCGGGACGTGCTAAGTTACAGAGTAAACCCTAGCTGTTGCAAATCAGTTACCAAGCGGGCTATACTCTCTAGTATGGCTCAAATATTCGATCCCTTGGGACTACTTGGTCCAAGCGTTCTAACTTTGAAACTTCTCGTGCAACGGCTTTGGCAGTTGAAGTTGTCATGGGACGAAACGGTGCCCATGGAGATGCGCTCCAGATACGACGAACTCCATTCTTCATTACGCTCTTTGGGCTCGTTGGCAATTCCGAGACGGGTAATTTGCGATGACATAAATTCGATAGATCTCCACGGATTTGCGGACGCAAGTTCTGTAGCCTACGGGTGCGCCGTGTATATACGTTGCGTTGACGCGCGCGGTAATGTCACCACCAATTTGCTTTGTGCTAAGTCAAGGGTCGCTCCATTAAAAACAATATCCTTGCCTCGTTTGGAGCTTTGCGCAGCCTTACTGTTGGCTCGTTTGATTAAAACTATACTCGATTCCTCCGCATTTAAATTTGACCGCGTGTACTATTGGTCGGACTCCACCATAACTCTGCACTGGATAAATAAGGATGCGAGTAATTGGAAGACGTTCGTCGCGAACCGGGTGTCCGAGATTCACGAACTAAGCAATAGGGAAGAATGGTTTCACGTGCGTACAAATTGCAACCCGTCCGATATAATTAGCAGGGGAATGTTACCCCAGGAGTTACTCAACTCACGCTTGTGGTGGCACGGGCCAGAATTTTTGTCACAGGCGGACTTAAAACCCCAGCCCGTTAAAATTGATTCGGGTGAGCTAGCAGCCCAAGAGTCGCGCCCAGTAGTGGCCACTCTTCACCATCGCGTCCCAGAATTTGAACTTTTCAGGCGCTATTCCAGTTTTACAAAATTACAGCGCGTAGTCGCGTACTGCCTGCGTCTCGCGAGAAACAGAAACACCGAAACGCGCTGGTCGGGACCTCCAGCCATTGACGAATTGGAGGACGCGACTCGCCGCCTGATCAAAATTGCCCAGGCGGAAGTCTTTTCCGGAGAAATAGCAGTTTTGTCTAAAAAAGCGCCATTGCCGAAAAATAGTGCGCTGCTTTCTCTAAACCCATTTCTGGACGATCAGGGCCTACTGCGCGTGGGCGGCCGTCTAGAAAACTCCAATCTAAGCTTTGATCAGAAACATCCCCTTTTGTTACCAGCTAGTCACCCTTTGTCGTTGCTAATCGTGAAGCAAGAGCATTTGCGGCTCTTGCATTGTGGACACTCGGTGTTACTGGCCTCATTGCGGGATAAGTTTTGGATCGTGAGAGCCAAAGACCTAATACGTAAAGTAATACACAATTGCGTGATATGCTTCCGGGCCAAGCCTAAGATGAATGAACACTTGATGGGATCACTACCCGAAGCTCGTGTCACACCCTCTCCCCCTTTCAGTAATTGCGGGATAGATTACGCGGGTCCCGTGTTTATAAAAAACAAATCCGGGCGAGGCGCGAAAGAAGTAAAGGCTTACGTAGCCCTATTTGTGTGTTTAGCCACGAAGGCTATTCATCTTGAACTCGTGGAAGACCTCACGACGGAGGCTTTCATCGCATCATTGAGGAGATTCATCTCCAGACGCGGTTTACCCTCCAACATATTTTCTGACAATGCTACCTGTTTCACCGGTGCCAGAAATCAGCTATCGGAATTAAAAAATATCCTGTCAGGCTCTAGTGAGCAATGCATAAGGGAAGAATTGTCGAAACATAACATTAAGTGGAATTTTATTCCGGCACGCTCTCCGCACTTTGGCGGCATTTGGGAAGCGGGGGTAAAGTCATTGAAATATTATTTAAGGCGAATATCTTGCAATGCAAAGTTAACTTTCGTTGAGTATTACACCATGCTGACTCAAGTGGAGGCGATACTAAATTCCCGTCCACTCTGTGTTCTCCCTACCGACGCCTCATTCCCCGAAGTCCTTACTCCTGCCCACTTCTTGATCGGTCGGAAGCTGACTTCGTTTCCGGAAGCCCAACTCCAGGGCATACCGGAAAATCGTCTCAGCCGCTATGGGCTGGTCCAGCGGCTGTCCCAGCAGTTTTGGGATCGCTGGTCCCGGGACTACCTCCACCTCCTGCAGCGCCGGCCTAAGTGGAAGTCCTCCAGCACGTCTCTAGCCCCCCAGGTGGGCGACGTGGTACTCGTCCACGACGAGGCATCTCCAAGCTACCGTTGGCCACTGGCAATCATTTCGGCCACATATCCAGGAGCGGATGGTGTTGTGCGTGTGGTGCAAGTGCGCGATTCCCGAGGGAATCTCCTGAAACGCTCGGTGCGTAAAGTGTACATCCTACCCAAAGACGATCATTGCGATCAAGGGCAATAAACATTGACTTTGCTCTTAGTTGGTAGTTTTCGCTAATTGAACATTTTGCTAGGTTTAGTTGTTTCTTTGCTTGTATTCATGCTAGTTGTAAGTTATCTGTAAGACTCTTGGATTATCATCTGTCATTAGTTCTTGTTATGCATTTGATTATTTTGTAGTGTTAGATTTCAGTTTAATTTTGGGATTTAATCACGTCGTGCCATAGTCGGCACTTCGGGGGCGGCATGTTTGATTCACACAGATGCGTGCATCAAAACCTTTTTGATTATAATTAATCACGTAATTCAAGTCATAACTGTTTTATCTCATTCAAAGGTCGTGGTAAAGCCAAATTTGCATCTTGCCGTATTTGTTTGCCTCTGTTAATGTTGGAAAGGAATTTGTAAGCTTCCCTTAATGGCTTTAAAGCGGATGGATACATTTTCTACTAGAACTTAAGCCGACTTAGCATATTTGGGAATCATGGGTTTATGGATTTCGTTCAATTGCCTCATTGAGAGAGCTTAGCATTAAGGTTTCTTAGAATAAGCATTTTTCCTAAATAACGTGCGATGCTCCGATTGGCTACGCAGGATCGCCTCAGCCAATAGTGTTTGAGCTTGCCCCTCCTTGAATTGGCGAGTTCGTCTCGCTGTAAATTCAGAGTTAGTTAGATTCAGAGCCTCGAGGAAGCAAGTTCAGCTATGCTTTGTGCTAGTTTGCGTTTCGGTCTAACTCCCTGGTAAAGTCGTTTCCAGGTTGTTTTGTGTTACGGTTACGCGCAATTCGCTATTTTCGCGTGGCCAATCCAAGCGTGTCACAACAGTTGAAGCTTTTGTAAAAAACCATCGGTCCATCAGTGACGTTTGTAATCGTTGTTATTCAATATACTCGTGTTTGTTAAGTCTTGTTTCACTCCAACAACTAACTGAACCCAAGTTAGGGTTATTAAGTGGCAGTTCCCGGCAATCCCATTGAACCGGAACTCGCAGTGGATTAATTGGGGGCCCCATTCGTGGAAGCCTCTTATCAAGTTAATCGTACAAAAAACAAAGATTACGGCGGATAAGTTACCTGGGGACCGGTTACTTCCCCAAACCTTGCAAATACACCTTGAACACACAAAATTTATCGAATTTAGCCCATGTTCAACAAATATTGCCAAGACAGCCTGCCTCTCTTGTGCTATCACAATGTACACGAAAAAGGTGTCCTCGTAATAAAATAACTCCACGAGCAGTAAATACTAGAGATCCTATATGTACTAAGAGTTTAGCCATTGGTTCCACAAATCAAGGGCCATGTGCTGTAGCAAAGATATATTTAATTTGTTTTAGTTGAAAGAAGTATGCATAAAGTTTAAAATTGGCAAAAATCAGGTACTCCATAGTCTGTGGATCCAAAACAAGTTACCGTACATGTCACAACTCTTGTATATACAGGGACTGTTTAGCTGATCAATTGCACATGTATAATTATTCAAGTGCTAAGTTACCAGAATTATTATTAAAATAAGAATATTGAATTGACATCATGTTTTTTATTCACGAGAAATGAAGCCCATATTGATTACTGTATTAACTGCATTAATAAAATGCAGTTATTGTCATTTTTTTGTCTGATAACCTTACAATCAACTTAGGGAAGCTGTCTCTGATATTCGGTTATTTTAAATTACGAAACGAGTTGAAGTGGCTTGTGAAACTGTATGAAACTGTATTCAGTTTAGCTAGGGGCGTCATTTCTCGTGAATAACCCTGTATTTGTAAATCCAAATTACATCGAATTCATCCGTCTGCCTAATAGTTTTAAAAAATGTAAGCACTTTAAACTCAAATGAGGTAGTTTAAAACAAACAAATCCATTATAAAGCTATTTGACATTACGAAAAAATATTCAAAGTTAGAGCATAATTAACCAAACTATTTCTGTTGGTAGTTTGAATGATTCGTTCAACATTTTAAAATGAAAAGTAACAGAAAAGGTTAGACGGCTCTCCAAATGACGTAAATGTCACTTCATTACTTAAGCACACATATAGAGCAACACAAAACTAATCAGAAAAATATATACTGAAAATACCTTAGAACTCATTATAATAATTACTAATAATGTTCTGACAATTATACTGAAACCATGTAGCAATTAATGCATATGTAGCTTTAACTCATTCGCCTCTTTTTCCAATTCGGTGTAATAAAAAAACACTACATCAATTTCGGCACAACAAATGCTATATCTTCCTAGGATTCTACTAAATGAATGATTGATGCGCATAATATAAGATGAGGAAGGTATACAGGGTGATTGGCGAAGAAACCCCAATATTTGGTCCACTAAAATAAACAAAAAGGTCACTTTCCAACCCTTAAGGAGGTATAGAG